>APFE030540181.1:150931-161668 GCA_000404065.3 Pinus taeda | reverse complement strand
AGCAAAATGTGTATTTTGATACCTTGTAATAAACATATTACAGCTGAACAAACTGCAAAATTATTCTTTGAACATGTATGGGTTCATTTTGGATTACCCACTTCTATTGTATCTGATCGAGGCAGCCGATTTGTGGGGAATTTTTGGTCAAGTCTATGAGAATTGATGGACACCCAACTAAAGAAAAGCACAACTTTTCATCCACAAACTAATGGCCAGATAGAAGTAGTTAACCGGACAGTGATCCAGTTACTCAGGGGATATTGCAGTAAACATCCTAAGCTTTGGGATGAACACGTGTGTTATGTGCAGCATGCTTACAACAGAGCCAAACACTCTTCTATATAGATATCTCCTTTTGAGACCTGTTTTGGTTTCACACCAAGGTCTCCTTTGGATTTTGTCTTTGGTAAAGATACCATGGTTGATGGACACAGTGATGTGGACAAGGCAACTAGGTTCATTGAACAGATCCAGGAGATCCACCAAGTAGTACAGGAATAGCTAGAAAAGAGCCAAGCCAAATACAAGGCTAGGCATGACAAGCATCGGATGGAGCATAGTTTTCAAGTTGGAGACCAAGTCTAGTTGTATATCAGCAAGGACAGGATGCAAGGTGAAGGTAAAAAGCTAAAGCCTATCAGGTATGGACTTTTTAGGATACTTGAGAAGATTGGTGAAAATGCTTTTTGCCTTGATCTATCAGCTTACATGCACATCTACTCAATTGTAAATGTGGATTGCTTCAGATTGTTTGAACCTTCAATGGTTGAGGATCCTGAAGAGCAAAGTCAATTGCCTTCTATTGATGACATGCTACCTGAATATCTTAATGAATTGCTGGAAGACACAGCCTTGGACAGGAAGGTGAGGACAACATGCAGAGGAGATGTTGAGTACCTCAAAATTTGACTCAAAGGTTCAAAGCCGAGCAATGCAAAGTGGATTGAGATTGGACAAGTGAGACAACAGTATCCTCACTTAGTCGATGCTTTAAAGAAAACCAACTTTTGGTGGTTCAAAATATTTTTCAGTGGGAAGGTCGTGATCCGAATTGGATCCATCAAGAACTGTTAAAGAACCATGACTGTATCAGGTCGGGACAAATCTCTAAAAGATTCAGAACCGTGATAAAAAACACCCCTGCACCAGTGGCAATGGCAGCCAGCGTGGGAAGACGAGGACCTCGGTCAAAGAATGCTGATTGCGGTCCATGGAGGCTATGCACGAGGTCAAAGTAGCCCCTGGGAGCCCTGGATCTGGAAAAGGAGGTGGATTTTGATGTGCGACTTGGCAAACAGCCTGAAATGGGGGAAGCCCAAGCACTCGGACGCATGGCGAATTGGAGAACCGTGGGCGGAAAAGGAAAAAAGTGCTAAATGTGCAAAGGCAGGACCTGTACTCTGGAAACCAGTGGTATTGAGATGGGCACCCTCAAACGATAAGCAGTTTTGGATGGAAGCTGAGTGATACCACTCGACGATCGACGCGTGGCAAGCAGAGGTGAGATAAAATTGTCGTTGATCATCTGTTATCGGTCGAGCAAGTCAACCGCGTAGAACATGCATATGATGTTGGATCTGGGGGATCCAGATCAGACGGCTGAGATCATGCCCAATGGAGGAAGCGAAATCGCCAAAGGAATACGCCGCAATTTATAAATATTTGGAATCCGTTTGACCGCCACAGTGGAGGAAATACTTCATCCATGACATAACTGAAGAAATGAACTAATGAAGTAGGCTGGTGTTGTTTAGAGGAGGACATGTGGCCACTCCCTGAGTGTTCATGATGACGCCGAACAGGGAACTCCAAGCGTAGCTGTAGAAGGTGAATCGACAGAGGTGAAAGAGGAACCAAATAGGTATGAGTTCGAATGGCTTCAAAGCCATGTACAGCGAAAAAATACAGAGTCAATAGTCAAGTTAGAGAACAGTTCGAGAGATGAAGGAAAAAGACAGAGAGACTAGAATCCTGAGATGAGGACAGAATACACAGAGAAAGAAGACAGTGAAGAAAAAGTAGAAAGAAACAGAGGGCTGAGCTGACCAACAGCAGCATTGAGCACCAGAGAGCTTGAGAAATTCTAGCCATCCCATAGAGGATCTGTCTGGGCTAAGCACCACATTAGGCTCTTGCCACTGTAGACCAGAAGGTCACAGAGCTGGTAGGAAGAAGAAAATTTTGTGTACTCCAGTGGCTTGGGGAATCCAAGAACCACCCTACCAAGCAACCTTACTTTAGGAGAACTCGCATTGAGTCCATGTATTGTAATTCTCTGCTTAAAGGCACAATAAAACAAGGCCACCTCTGAAAGCTGGACCAAAGATGTAGCCCTGGAGAATAGGGTGAACTCCTTATTAAAAACTCTTATGTCTTTGTGTTTCTTAGTGTATTTCTCTGTTGTATTTCCATTTTAATGTCTATGTATTGGCAATCTAATTGATCTGTTGCTTCAGTAACACAGAACACACACACCAACACATGAGTCTATAATACCTTTAAACAATAAATTTTAACTGATGTCACTCATAGGGTGATTATCAAATCACTTTCCTATTGAAACCCCAAAGACCGCAGAGACCCCAACCAACACTTCTCTCCAGAAATGCACAGAGAGGTCATGCAGTCAGTGCTACTCTCCAAAAATACACAAAGTAGTCAGGCAGTCAACACTTCTCTCTAGAATTGTGCAGATGAGTCCAGCTTCCCTGCATTCAAAAAATATGTAGAGGTATCCTCCCATGAAACCCATCCTGCAGCAGTGTCTTGAGCCTTAAAAATATACATATTTGTCCAAGTTATCCTATTGATCTTGCATGTAGAAACTGCGTAGATAAACCTCCCAGGGCCTCATTATGACAACAATCACTTCCCACTGAAACTGCTCTGATCTATCACCTAGTGACTACAAGAAAAGGTGACATGTTGAGATCATTCCTAGGGAGTTGAAGAGAAGGACCACAAGACTGAGTAATGGAAAAGATCAAGACCGCATGCAAACTTTTTCAAATGCATACTCATCTTGAGGGTAAGTATGGTAAGTAAAGAACACCTTTTGAAGTACACCTCTTAGTTGAGTTTGCAAGACTTCTTATCATTGTAATCTCATCATGTCCGTAATAACATACATGTGCATAACACAAAATATTATTTCATATGTTTCCTCTACATGTCTTACTTCCCATTCACTTGTTTGACCAACTGTTGTCTTTGACATGTTGATTGTTATGTTATGTTTGTGACCTTGTTCTAGTTATCTTGAAGGTTGTGTGTGAGTTGTGTTCGCTATGTAAACATGTATCACACTCACACACAATGTTGTAAGCATCGTCACGTAAGTGTCGTTAGGGTTGTCTGAAGGTCTATCTGAAGTGTCGCACTTGTCGCTTTCATCATTAGACAGCCCTGCAGTCAGTCACACTGAGCATATGTTGTCTTTTTGGTTTGTGATGTCTTATCATCAACTCATGTTGAGCGTGTGTTCATAAGGTCATGCATGCACGAGTTCACTCATTCACACACTTGGTCATTTTGCTGATAATCTTTCAACCAGACCACCCTCCACCAGTCATACCTCCACTGAGTTGTACTGCATAGTCTCAGCCCTCAGTGATCATGTATTGTTGCCCCAAAGTACACAGAGCTTGAGGTTGTCTCCCAGGAAGTCTACACTGTGTAATCCTAAGGTCAACTTGTCTACCTGTCACCCAAAATAGTGCAAAAGTTTCTCAGCAATCCATATCAATATTTTATACCCACCATCAAATCTATGAAGCCTCCATTTAGTCAAAAAGAGAATTTGACTCGGTAGTGACCCCCGACTTCACTCCAAAAAATTGTGCATAAGTTTCCAGCATGCTTGCCTCCACTGATTGAAGAAATTGTGCATACATGAAGGATAGGCACCCATTTCCTATCGCTGCATTGTCCTCAAAATTTGCGTAGTTCTGTTAGTCGACCTACTGCTCCTCCTCAAAACTGCGTAGTTTTCCTGGGTTGTCTCTAAGATCCTAACACCCCGCTCATCCCAAAAACTGCAAAAATATATCATGCAAGCCAACCTCCCATTTCTGCATAGTTTTGGCCAGCAAGCTCCCTCAGACCGTTGCAAGCCTCCTCGAATAATTTGCACAATTTTCATTGTTAGTGTTCTCCCTGCTGCCTACACTGCCTCTTGAGAAAATTTGTGTCGTTCTACCCTCCAGCCGAGCCATATCTCGCAGATGGTCACTAATATTCTGGACTTCTCATATCAACCTCCCAGTGACCTCTGTGCAATTTTCATTGGCAATGCCCTGGAGTCCGCATCCTGGCCTAAAATGTGCTCTGAGAAGTTTTAGAGCCTAGCCCTCTCTCCCAGTCACCTACCCTTGAAAAAAAAAGATGATGCATCATGGTAGACTATGATTTTTCTAGATTTGATGTCATCTCATTGTGAGTGACTACAGATACAGGTACATGGATGAGACATGGTGCAACTACAAATGGGTTGAAAAAGGACCACATGCTAGAAGACTTGCTCGTGGTTGGATGAAAACATGAAGCATACCATGTAGAAAGAAAAGGAGACACATGCACATGTGTGAAACATCAAGTTAACACCAAGACCATCGAATACTTCGTACACCTTGCCATGCTGAGGTGAAGCTATGATACACCAAGACCATACTCATCACTCAGAAGCGTTACAGCTTGACATGGAAACCACCATAAACATGAACATAATAGCATTGTTGTGTCAAGTCATGTCATGAGTCATCTCAGACACATCACTATTGTGGGCCATACTATTGTAATCAATGGAATGTAATGTGCAAGTCTAAGAGACCCACATGAAAATTTGAAGAGTCATTTAAATTTGAAGAGTCATGTGAGTCAAAGAGACATGAGGGAAGTCGAACAGTCACAAGGGTCAATCCCACCCTTGGCTATATATACCCTTCATTTGTACATGAAAAGGACTTTTCACCTTGGCTCCTCCCACATGGCCTTAGGAGTCTACAGTCTTTTCTTTGAGGAGCGAGTAGTGGCTCCAATGCCCCTCTATCGAGGTTAGTGATGTAATGGTGTACCGATGTGTCTTGGAACTTTCACTTAATTCATAACTTGTTAACAGGACAACACATTTTCACACCTATATTATATTTGTTTGTAACACTATTCTTTGGACGCTTGTAATGCATGTTGCTTTAACCTGTATTAAGACAATTGAACTATTTCGGTTGTTTTAGTACATATGATATTCGAAATGTGTTGTATTAGTTGTTAATGTTGTCTCTCCCATGTCGACTATTTCGACAGGCACTCAATAGAATCATTTTCGTAAACTTGTTATAACGATTGCCGCACTCATGTGGACTATTCCTCGTGGTGTTGTATGTGCTATCTTCTCACCTTGTGTTTGTGACTGCCGCATCTATGTGGACTACTCCGTTGGAAGCTGTGTCTGTCCTGCTGTGTGGTGTGTCTCTAATAGAGTTAGGACTATTCCCTTTCGACTTGAGACTCACTCTCACCCTCTCCCTATGTAGTGAAAGAACCTTGACACAAGTGACACTAATCACTCAATAGGCACGTGAACCTTGTTGTTTGAAGACAAAGCAAACCACTTCATGTGCTGAAAAGAAAGAGCTAAGGAAAATCTTTAAGATAATGGCAACCAGGCCATCATACCAAATGAGACTCCTGCACTAAACAATGTGAGGTCTAGTTGGGACTTCATATTGGGGAGATCCCCTGAATGTTGGTGGGTCTAGCACCGTCAACAATTCTAGCACTAGAAGGAGGACCAAATGACAAGTTGAGTCCTCAAAGTCTGTTTTGAATCTTTCTACATCTATCATGTGTTATGTTACACTTAGTCCTTCGGAATGTATGTCCTATGGAAATGACTTTGAAATACCGTAGGATTTATGGAATGACTTGTCACATAATCCATATGATGGTTAAGGCAGCGCATCTGTTCTTAGACACGCAGTTTGCATCGTAGGCTCCTATGAAAGTCATGAAATCCATGAATATTACATGACCTGTGCACTATTCACATACACGCTTTGTGAGCACCCATTGCAATGGCTTGTCACGATGCCCAAAAATTCTATTCACACTTTCCATCATTTTTTCATAGAGATAACCCATTCTTTCAATCATTTTGACCGTAAAGCACACAATAAACAAATATGGAATTATGAAAAGAACCTGATGAATCCGTTGAGAAATTTCACACATGCTTTTATAGTCTTGCATACCAAATTTCTTGAGATGAAATTGATTGGGAATTATTCCATGGAAAATTTAACTATCTTCTTTACATCTCCAAAAATCCATAATTCTTGGAATCGTCTGAACCCCTCCCAGCATACCTCGATGTTCGAACTACTAAATTTAAGATAGAAAAGGTCATCTTCACAAGTGATTGTCCGTCCTCTTCTCATAAAATAGCTCTAGCGCCACAGTGTGAGGTGGGAGAAGGTGCGCACACATCGATTGAACTGTCACATCCTATTACCCCACTTTCTCTTGATATCTACACAATTTTGGCTTGGAAGCCTACTGGTTGTCATGTGGAATTATTACCTCAAGCTTCGTCCCCATACTTTATGGATCCTCTAGATTATACTGTCATGTGTTCTTCCGTTTTGGACTCCATAGTTTTTGTGAAATAGGATCAAGTTGTTGATGGAACCGGTGTTGTGCAGCCAACCTACACTATCATTCATGATGAGTGTGTGTGGGAATCTAAAGAAGAACCCATGGTGAAGGATGAATCCCTATCCTAACATCCCTTGTGATTCTGGCACTTTTGATTCTCCCTACAAAAACTCATTACCAGATGTTTCTACTTCTGATGATTCACAGGACACACTGGATGTTAGTCTACCATTAAATTGCAGAGAGGAAACATCTTCGTCTGAAAATCCATCCCATCTATCATATTTCATTTCTAAAAACACTGAGGGTGAACATCCTTATCTCTCATCTACCCCTCTGCACGATTCATCAAATCATGAGGATGCCCATGAACAACCTGAATTTTGTAATTGTGGTTGTCGTGGTATTTGTACTTCTACATTTGATCACGATGTTGATTCACTCACTATTAATCTATCTAAGCCACTGGTCTCCAATGATCTATCTATTGATGGAGTGGAAACCCCGCAAGCTGTTGAGGCACTTTAGCCTGGGCTGATGGTTATGTCAAACCCTCACCGCCCTAAGGTTAGTTCCACTTCCGATCGGAAAATTTCTGAAACACCCAAAGCTCCTCATCACTCTCTACTTCACATTGAAGATCAACCAAACACACCAATTTCACTTCTTCCACTCGAATTACATGATCCCATCGCTTATGCACTGGAGAAATCATACACAATAAGCACACTTACAAGGCGTAATTTGTCTATCTTTCTCATGTTTGCTTGTATGTCACAATCAAGAGAGTGTACATGCTTATCATCTTCATGTAGTGTGTCACAACACCATGTTAAGTCCGCAAAATGTCTATCTTGTGCATTCACTCTTTTCTTTTCTGTGGATGTTTTAAAACTCGGAGCATGTTGGTATTCATTGCTAAATATTTCTTATTCATTGGTTTACATGCATATTTTTTATACCTTTTCCAACATGGGCAAGCCAATGCGTTGGTGGCTGCATTGGAGATATCAATTCATGTGAGTAGGCCCATGCATTGTTTAACATAGGAGTAGGAGTAGGGTTTACTTTCTTGATTTGCTTTGCTTTTTGGTTTGCATTTTTATTTGCTTGCTTACATGGTTTAGTTTTCTTGCTTGCTTTCTTTTCTTACTTGTTCACTTTTTCTTTACTCCTACTTTTTATTTTTGGTTTTTTTCTTTCTTGTACCTGTAGGTTAGTCTCTCGTGAAATCATGTTTGTCTCTCAAGATGTTATGCTCTTAACCTACAAATGATACTGAAATATGGAATATGAAAATAAAAGATACCCAGAACACAGAATAGCAATGATTTATTATTCAGAGAGTAATGTTCACTTGCCTCTTCGAGGGGGCAACCTCCGTAGAGCAGAGCTCGATTACAAAATAAGACACGATGCTCCTCGCAGGGAGTCTCTATCCTTTATATATGACTCATACATGCAATACCACGGGCCAATACCGTGGTGTTACTAATACCATCTATCTAATACTACGGCCCATTTGCAACTAACTGTGGTTCCGTTATTAATTGCGGATTAACCACTTACAATTATTAATATGGGCTTTATTGACTCTTGACTATGACGTGGTCCCATTACATAAATAAGGGGGTTAGGGTGGGACCCTAACATGCCCTCCCCCTTAAGACTAGCCTTGTCCTCAAGGCTGAAGCTGTGGAAACTGCTGAAGAATAGTGGTTGGCTCCCAAGTTGCATTTTCCGGAGAGGTGTCTTTCCATTTGACGAGGAATTCCTTAATCATGCAGCCGCGCAGTTGCTTGACTCGTGTGTCTAGGACCTATTCTGGTTGAAGCCAGATGGACCCTTCTTCGTCCAATTCCGATAGACTGGTCTGAATTCTACAATTGTTCCCAATCACTTTCTTGAGGCATGAGACATAAAAAACTGGATGGATTTTTGCAGTAGGTGGCAAGGCCAACTTGTAGGCCACTTCTCCAATGCTCTAAAGTACTTGATATGGTCCATAGAATTTTGGAGAGAGTTTCTGACACCCCTTGTCTTTGAGTGATGTTTGCTTATATGGTTGGAGCCGTAAAAAGACCTGACCCCTTCTTGAAATTGGCGCTCTGAGCGATGCTGGTCTACCTGTTGCTTCATGTGGTTCTGAGCTTGATGAAGATTCTCTCGAAGATGGGCGAGCATGGTTGTGCGGTGTTGTAGGAGTTGATCCACTGCTTGCACTTTTGAGCATACCTTGAGATACGAAGTAGGTGAAGGTGGGAGTTGACCATATACTGCTTCATAGGGATTCATTTTGGTGGTGGCATGATAGTTGGTGTTATACCACCATTCCGCCAGAGGTAGCCACTGTACCCAAAGGCGTTGCTTTTTTGAAGTGAAACACCTAAGGTAGGTTTCTAGACATTTGTTGACGGCTTCGGTTTGACCATCTGTTTGCGGATGATAGGAAGTACTGAGTTTTAGTTGAGTGCCTTGTATTCTGAAGAGTTCCTGCCAAAAATTTCTGGTGTAGATCGGGTCGCGGTCGGACACAATAGAAGTGGGCATGCCATGCAATTTCAAGATTTGATCCATGAAAGATTGAGCAACCAAAGTTGGTGTAAACGGGTGGGGCAGAGCGGAGAAATGAGCATACTTCGACAATCGGTCCACAACCACCATGATGACTGACTTGTTCCCTGACTTTGGAAGACCTGTATTGAAATCCATAGAAACCTCCTTCCAAATTGATGCTGGAATGGGCAATGGTTGTAATGTACCTGGTGTGTTGACGGTTTCCCCTTTGTGGCATTGACAGACATCGCATTATGCTACGAAGGTAAGGATGTCCTTTTTCATGCCTATCCAAAAAATGATCTTCTGGTGTGAGCATACGTCTTCTGAAAGCTTGAATGTCCTGCAATGGGAGATGAGTGAAATTCTGCCAAAATGCGACTTTTGAGGGTCGATGTTGGTGATATTACGACTTTGTCCTTGCAGCGAAGAATATCATCCTGCCACGAGTAGCCCTTGGTGGAATTTGGATTTGCCTGCAATTGAGAAATGAGGTGGGATAGCCCGGGGTGTGAAAACCATTCCCTGTGAGCTTCTTCAATCCATTCTGGAATAGGGAGGGAAATTGCTAGCAGGGTACTTTCCTCCTCAAATTGGCGAGATAATGCATCTGCTACACTATTGTCTTTCCCTTTCTTGTAAATGATCTCATAATCATATCCCAGCATTTTGGCTAGCCATTTATTTTGTTGTGGGGAGGATAGGCGTTGCTCCAAAAAATATTTAAGACTGTGATGATCTGTGCGGATTTGGAAACGTCGCCCCAATAAATAAGGTCGCCAGGTGTCGACTGCATGTAAGATGGCTATCATTTCCTTCTCATAGGTAGATTGGCCATGATTCCTCCCACTGAGTTGTTGGCTTGTGAAGGCCAACGGTCACCCTTCCTGCATTAAGACCGCCCCAATACCTGTACCCGAAGCATCACATTCAATGACGAAAGATTTGGTGAAGTCAGGTAGTACTAAAACTGGAGTGGAACACATGGCATTTTTTAGAGCTGTAAAGGCCTGTTGTGCTTCCTCATTCCAAAAGAATGAATTTTTCTTTAGGAGTTGCATGAGGGGCTTCGCTATGCGACCATAGTTGCAGATAAATTTAAGATAATAGCCTGTGAGACCCAAAAATCCTTGCAAGCTCTTCAAGGTCTTAGGTTGAGGCCATTCCTGCATTTCCTGGATCTTTTTGGGGTCCACCTTGACACCTTCACGCCCCACAATGTGGCCCAAATACTCTAATTCTTCCATGCCGAACGAACACTTGGACATATTGACAAATAATTTATGCTTTCGGAGCAGTTGCAAGAGTAGATCTACATGCTGAAGATGTGCGGCCCAAGTGCAACTATAGATGAGGATGTCATCAAAGAAGACAAGGACAAATTTCCTGAGATATGGTTTGAGAATGTGGTTCATAAGGCTCTGAAAAGTAGAGGGGGCATTACAAAGACCAAATGGCATGACCAGGAATTCATAGTGGCCTTCATGAGTTCTGAAAGCAGTCTTGGGGATGGCGACTTCCTTCATG
>APFE030540181.1:76238-124997 GCA_000404065.3 Pinus taeda | reverse complement strand
ATAATCAGAGCCTACATAACAATAATGATGTAAGGGCACAATAATAACAATAGTGGGCTTCTATGGGGCACAATAGTAGCAATATGGGCACTACATGGGTACATCAATATAATAAGGGGGTTGTAATAATAATGATAAGGGGTTACACTAGTAGTATAGGGGCTTAACATTTTCATTAGAGTATTTCAGACAAATCATAAACTCTGATGAAGTCAATTTCCAGTCAGCTAGGAAGAAGACCCAGTTTAAAATGAAAAACAAATTGGGCCCTTTTGTTTGTAATAATAGGGAAGCTGGACCAGAAGAAAACAAAATTTCACACTAAATGAACTTCAAGAGCAGTTTTATGTGGTAGTATGACCGTAATGGAGTCATAAATAAGCTAAGGCTCAAATTCAAATTGAGTCCTTTCATACATGAGCCTAGGCCAGACATTGAGAGATTTTCCAACCAGGCAAAATGGTTTGAAAACACTTTGATAAATATGGAGAATATTGTAGTAGATGTAGAGAATACTTTCATAGATGTGGAAAAGCAGATTGATGCCAGTTCCTTTTTGCAAGTTCCAACCCTAGAAGAACAGATGAATATTACTCCCATTTTATAGACTCCAGCCAATGAGGACAAAAATGTGAAGAGAACCAAGGAAGAAGGTTCTAGCTCAAGGATGGACACTACAGATGACATGTTTGAGATCAGTTACAGGAAGATGCCTAAGCTTAATCATGTAACTTAGCAAGAAGACACCATTGGGACAGTGGAAATCACTGACACTGACACAATGGTTGGAAGGAGTAAAGGCCCAGCAGTTTCAAAGGAAACTCACTAGCCTTCTACTTCAAACACTCAACTTATTGAAACATAACTCAACATTGAAGTCTCTTCTTCGAGCAAGCTTGTGGATAAAGAGAAAGATATTAAAGAGAAGTACAAGGAAATCAAGTTTAGGAATGAGGCATTGAAGGCTAAAACTTATGCCCAGTACTTCAATCAAACACCTTCCAATTAAAATAGATTAATGTCAACCTTTAACATTGAGACTGGAAAGATGCAAATGACATTCATGCATCCTACAGTTCAGCAACCCAAATCATCAACACGCTACAAGAAGACTAAATTTGAAGTTTTCGCTAGGGATGTTCACCCTATAGACTAAATTGAATTCCACAAGCAGGCAGGTGAGATGATTTATTCCACCATGAAAAATAACGCAATGACTGTACACAAACTCCAAATATCACTAGATAATATCACAGCACAGTATAAGTTAGAAAATGCATCCTCACATGCCAAAGACAATGGGATCAAGTCACTGGAAGACTTGGTGATTGAGCTTGGGTATAATCCCAATGATGTCAAGGCTGCAGAGAAATTGATAAAGATGAAAAATGAGGATATTGCTGCTTTAAAGAAACAATTAAAGCTATCTCATTTCAGAGCATCCACAAACCAAGTAGGTCCTTGAAAGCCAAACTTAGCAGGAGGATATGATGGATCTCATTCTCCAATTAAATGATCAATTGAAAGAAATGGAGGAGTTTCATAGCTTAATACAACTGAAACAGACCAACCTTGAGACAGCCACAACCACTGCCATTCCCATAGTGACTACAACAGTTCCACCAATCTTGGAAGTTTCATTGGCCCCCACAACTCCACTATCCACAACACTTCCAGTTGCAACAGCATCTACATCAGCAACAGGTTCAACAACAGTTCAGCTCAGCCAAGTGATGAGGCAATAAAATTGGTCAAATCCATGGAGGACATGTCCATTCAGACCACATAGATAAATAAACTAAAAGAACAAATAACAAGTCTGGAGGATGAGAGGATGAGAGGAAACTAGCACAGATAATGCACAAGAACAAAGTACAGAAATAAAATAGGTTAACTAAAATAATGAAGAATTTGGAGAAAGAGTTAACATTAAGGGAGCCTCTTGCCCAAGCTAAAGAACAACTATGGCCCAATATCATTGCCTATGTTAATGATATTTGGCCATTTATACAAGTCATCTTTGAACAAAATGATTTAGTCAAAGTGGCTACTGAAGCAATTCGAAGAGTTAAGGCTGAACTTGGAAACACGCAAGAAGAAGCCACCAGGATAATCCAATTCCTTAACTCTAAAAATAAATATGAATTGCAGGATCTGGACATAGCTAACAGGACTAGCACCATACTAGAGGTGAAGAAAGTGCTCACCAAGAGGAACCTAGTGATGAACCTTGAGGACAAATTCCAAACCATGGAGCTGGCTATAGATAGGTTCATGGTTAAGTTTGATGCTTTGAGGCGGAAAGGTATGCCAAATCCCTTGGTGATAAATGACAGATTGATGCCACATGAAGACTACAACAAAAAAATCAGAGAGGTGGCAAGAGATCAAGCCAATAATTATTCTATGAGCATGCCTACAGGAAAGGTTTTGTCCCAGACATTTTAGAACCTATTTTAGGTCTGGCATGAGGTAAAACACCTTTTTGTGAATAGACCCACCTTTGCAAAGTACATAGAAGCATATGAAATCTATAGAAAAATGGTAAATATCAAATTACTAGATGCAGAGACCTGGGAGAAATTAAATGACTTATTGTAAAAAGGCAGGGAAAAGGTAAATACGGAGTAGTAAAAGAAAAGCAACATGTCAACCTAGTCAAATAGTATTAGATGAAAGAATATCAGTTAAAAAATCAAAGTAAAAAAAAAAACAGTCAACATGAAGACAAACAACAAAGGAAAAGAGGCAGCAAAAGATCTGAAAGCACAGCTTGATAACAGGGACAACTTGCAACAATTGAACATCTGTCTCTATCTTCTTGCATGAAGATATTTCTTTTTCCAATATTAATTCCCAAGACAGTTTGGGATATTTTGTAACTATTTTTGTATAAATACTTCATAATTCTTAGTATAGAGGGTGGATTGCTAGACATTTCTATAGTTGTATTGATCTGTAACCTGAGGATTCATTGTACCAATTTTTCAAGTCAGTAGACTGGACTGAGTAATAAAGAAATTGTATTACAGAACTCATGTGTTGGGCCACTTCAGTGAAGTATTTTCTCTTTGTCAAATTGTTGTTTTCTTAAATGTTTCACAAACTTGCATTTTATCTAAATTTGAATGAATTAACTAGAATTATATTACAGAATTTGTTTAGAAACACTCATCTTGAGCAGCTAATCATTTTAATGTTTTCTTCTGATATCCATATTAGGGAATCCTACATTGCTCCCTAGTTTCAATTGACCCCTACTATTTCACTCATTATCCAGTTTAAGGAAACCTTAATTTCTACTTGGATCTGATTGAAAAAAACTTCACCATCCAGCCTTAAGATATGAATTTACTTAGCTACCTTGCCCTGTAAACACTATCTTTAGAACTTGATCTAGTCCTATTTTCTTGACACTTGACCCCATAGCCCAATGGTAAAAGACATCCCTTTATGCATCTAATTCAGTTATTCCACTACCAAATCTAAATCAAAACCCAAGTACAATCATAACTAGCCTAAATAAATTATCTAAACAAATTTAAAACATGAAGAGAGAGCCCTCTCTAAGCATTAGGAAGGCTAGATCCTAATATCCAAAGTAGGTTTATGGTTTCCTCTATCATTTCTTTCACAACAACTCTAGAGAAATTTTGGAGTGATAACATATTGGCGACCATACTGGGGACTCGATCCTCAATGTAATAAAACTTTGAGGAAATCGTAAATCTCATCTTTTGCACCTTAAGGTTATTTTCGAGTTGTTAAAAGGTTTCATAAAACAATTAAAAAATTAATGTTCTGGCTCCCAAAAGAACACACTATACCAAGGCAAATCCAGATCCAAACTTTGCTATAATAGTTGATGACCCTGATAGAATTTTAAAAAAATAAGAAAAGGTAGAAACTCAAGGAAATAGTAGTCAGTTAATTAAAGCAAATTCCCTCTTTAAAGAGTTATCAAGATTAGAAGATATTCAGTTTGATTTGTCATTTGAGCTTTCTTTGTTTAGAACCAAATCTGAAAATTCAATTCATAATATTGTAATAGACCCCAGTTTTTATTCAATTTATTGAGTCAAAAAAGGTGCCTATACATCCTGATTCAGATCAACATGTTTTGGATACTTTTGATAAAATAGAATCTTTAACCTTAACCTTGATAAGCCATATATATGAGGCCTATCTTCAAAAATTCGTTGAATTAGCTGCCTTAACTGTTGCTACCCCTGAAATTTCTTCAAAGACTTCAAAAACTGTAAATACAGCTTCATTTACTACCACCTCATCTATAATATCCACCACAGTTCATTCTCCTAAACCATTCATACCTCATATTTCTCTCTAACCAAACATCTCAAGTTCATCTAGTTCATCTACAGCCATCTCAAGTCCTTCTTCAAGAATCACTACTTTCCCCCACAGTCAAACCAAAATATTAGCCATGGCAAACGGATATGCACCTTTGGTCTTACTGGCTCAACTACATGCCATGCCCCAAGACTATCAAAGTAAAATCTTTTTGTTTGATGTTATTGGTCAATATACTACCCAACAACATGTGAACAAAATGACTGACTACTTTGAATTAGATGAGATTGATTAGTCTGATGTGCAAATGAGGTTTTTGCCCAAACAATGACAAGGGATGTTAAAAAATGGTTCAAAGGTTTACCTGCTAATCATATTGCTGATTTAGCTTCTTTCAATAGATTGTTTATTGATAGATGGGAAAGAAATAAAAGCCCATTACAAATATTCTCTGAATATGATAACATTAGAAAAGCTCCTAATGAATTATTGTACTAGGTTCAACAGTATCTATAATTCAATCCCTGCAATTATTAAACCTCCACCAGACTTAGCATTAATCAAGTTCCTGATGGTTTTGACACTGATATGTCTTACCAATTGAGAGAAAGAAACCTTGAAACATTGGAAAAGATGAAAAGAAATGTTGTTAGTGTAGAAGAAAATTTATTAGCTAAGAAAGCTAGGATGAGAATTGAGAAAAAGGTTACCATTAAAGAGGAACCATCCACTTCAGATGGTAAAAAATAGATAGTTTAGCTAAAAGTGTAGAAAGGATAATGGATAGAGTAGAAAATATGCAAAGAAAATCTCAATGGGAAAATCAACAAGCACCCCCAATTAGAAACCCCAATTTTAGGAAAAATCTTAATACTGGAAAAACAAGAGATGCAATACCAGATCAACAGATTAGACCACCTTCCAAAGAAAATTATGCTGAAGGTTCACAAAACCATGAAGAAGAAGAGGATACCCAAATAAACCTATTAGGAATTAAAAATGAAGATGTTGTTTTTCTTACTCAGGAAGAACAGGAAATGTACATGTTACAATAATTGAAATTAGAATTTGGGGAGTCCTTTGACTACAAACAAGGCTATGAATCTGCTATATATGAAGTTCACAAACAGTATAGCCTTAGAAGCAAAAAGAATATTGAAATTCCCACTAAGAAATAAGTCCAAACACAAACTAAAAAAATAATAGAAGCTCCTGTGACCAAATTTCTAGAAATTCTCCCTAGAGGAACTCAAGAGACTTCTAGCCCAAAAATTGTAGATATAACTTCAACTGAAACTCAAACTTCAACTATCACTCAGAATATTCCAAATAAGAAAATTCAAAACAAAACTACTGGTACACAAACTGAATTGCCAAGTGCTGATAAAGAAGATAAAAAAATTCAGACCACATTTGCTAAAGAAGATCTCATCCAATCAAGCAAAACTCAATTTCCATTTAACATTAAGAATGAGATAGCCAAGTTAAAAATATCAATTCCTTTGAAAACGCTAGTGAAAAATAAATCATACAAAGAAAAAAGCATTGAAACACTAAACATAGGTGAAGGAGAAGATGTTGTAAAACTTAATGATGATCAACCTGATTTATTATTTGGTCCAGAAGTAAATGGAAAACATCAACAAGGGGGTATCCCTCCATTCTACATTAGCTTAAATGTTCATGATAAAATATTACATAATGCTATGCTAGATTCAGGGGCATCTCATAACCTAATGCCTAAAGAAATCATGGAGAGATTAAACTTAGATATCACCAGACCATACAAGGACCTATTTTCCTTTTATTCTAGCCAAGTCAAATGCCTTGGCCTGATCAAATATTTGTGTGTGATTCTAGTCTAGTGCCCAGCAAAGAGTATTTTTATGGACATAGTAGTTGGTGATATCCCACCCAAATTTGGAATGTTGTTATCTTGTTCACGAAGAGAAAAAGCAGGGATCTCTACAGTTAGACATGGCATATGCCACCATATCATTTGCCACAGATAAACCTTGATGAAATACATGGTAAGTAGTTCAGAAAAGCCACAGAATTATCCTATATACTCCATGCATTCTGATATGGACTCATTTATTTTGTACAATTCAGATAATGACAAAAATGAGATCACCACTGTAGAAGAGAAATACAAAGCACCTGATAGTGAAAACATATTTCATGAGTCTCTATGGAATTTAGATTTTTATGGTTCTATAAATAGATTAGGAGCAGGTGCAGGAGTTTAGTGTCATAACATGGAAAACAATCATTCTGAAGGTCATGCCTTTAGACTAAACTTTAAAAGCACAATCAACATGGCAGAGTGTGAAGCTTTGATATTAAGACTACAAATTGCAAGAAAACTTGGACCCAAGAGAGTTTCTATCACGGGAGACTCAAAATTGATTATAAAACAATTTAAAGGAGAATATTCTATGAATAATCCTAGACTTAGCCAATACAGAGAAATTGTTTTAGATCTGATTAAGTATCTTCTTGAAATTTATTTTGTTGTTATTCCTAGGAAAAAGAACATGCAAGCTCATAGTTTGGCTACTTTTGCTAGCACTTGCAAATTACCTTTTAAACCTAACCACCAATATACATCAGAAGTAAGACACAGACCTGTTATACCTAACAATCTGAAATATTGGCAGATTTTTTCACAAGATTCTCAAATCTATGATTTCATGAATGTTGAAGGAGAGTTTCAAAATTGTAACATACATACTGATTGTACATTAGATAACATCATAAATAGTGAGGTAGACATAAATGATTTAGATTTAGATAAACCCACTAAATTCACTAAAGTAGAAATAGACAATTTAGAAATAGGTAGAAATAGAAGAAATAATCAATGATGATTCTAGGATTCTAAACCTTAAAAATAAATTTTTTCCTAAGGGATTAGTCCCATTAGAAGATTTGTTTGATTCAAATGATGTAGCTACGAAACCCAAAATGGAGCCTTTAAGAGCAAACATAGAAGAATGTAACATAGGAACAGAAGAAAAACCCAAGCTTATCAAAATATCCAAAGCATTACCTCCAGATGAAAAGTTGAAACACATAAATCTATTCATAGAGTTTCAAGATGTCTTTGTCTGGAGTTATGAATACCTTAATTCTTATGATACCAGCATTATTCAACATAGCATACCCATCAAAGAAGATCAAAAACCCTTTAAACAGAAGCTTAGGAGAATTAATCCAGTTCTTATGCCATTAATTGGAAAATAAGTAAAAAGGATTTATGATGCACAAATCATAGCACCAATTAGATATTAAAATTGGGTCTCTAATTTGGTCACTACTAGAAAGAAAACATGAGACATCAGACTCTATGTTGATTTCAGAAACTTGAACAAAGTATCACTAAAATACAACTATCCTCTCCCAAAAATGGACCACATTCTCCAAAGGGTGGTAGGATTATCCATAATTTCATTACTTGATGGATTCTCTAGATACAAGTTCAACCAGAGGATCAAGCAAAGACTGCATTTACCACTCCCTGGGGTATTTTCATGTATTTGAATATGCCCTTTGGATTGATGAATGTCGGAGAAACATTCCAAAGAGAAATGGACAATAGATAAAAGAAATCCATGACCTTCTAATTGTTTACCAAGATGACATCATAGTGTTTTCTGAATCAGATAATAAACATCTAGATCACCTAAGAAGAGTTTTCATTAAATGTAGACAATTTGGAATGTTCTTAAATCCAAAAAAGGCACTCTTTGGTCTAGAAGAAGGTAAACTCTTGGGACACATAATATCAAAAGATGGAATTAGGATAGATCCAGCTAGAATAGAGGCAATCCTAAACATCACTCATCCTAGAAACATCAAAGAATTACAATCATTTTTAGGAAAAATAATTTTTCTTAGAAGATTCATTTCTAACTTAATAGAATTAATCAAAGAATTACATAACTTGTTAAAAAAAGATTCAGCGCTTAAGTGGACAATAGAGGCTAAATAGTCTTATGAGCCAATCAAAGAAGCCCTTACTAAAAAAAACCAGTCCTCATAAGTCCTGATTTCAAAAAAGATTTTATAATTTTTCCTTTTGTTTCAGAACATATTATTGCTATAGTCTTGTTGCAGAAGAATTATCAAGGTTATCAGCAGCCTATTGCATTTTTCAACAAATCTTTGAGAGATGCTACACTAAAGTACAACATAATGGAAAAACAAGAACTTGCTTTAATGAAAGCTATTAAATATTTCAGAATGTACATCTTGTATTAGCACATCATTGCTTATGTTCCAAATTTAGCAGTAAAGGACATTCTAACACAGAATGGGCCTGAAGGAAAGAGAGACAAATGGATTGCCACTATTTTGGAATATGAAATAGAAATAAAGCCTAGAAAACTTATCAAAGGCCAAGGTTTAGCTAAACTCATGGCTAAACCGAACTATCATGCCTTAGATATAAATTTCATTAGAGCCTTAGATGATCAAGAAGAGATGGCGACTCCACAGGTCGGTGAAGATTTCATAGATTCACCTTGGTATGCAGATATCATATTTTTTTACTAAACCTAGAGGTTCCTCCTAGTTTATCTAGAACTAAAAATATATTTTTGAAAATGAAATCAACTATATCTAGAACTAAAAGTAGATTTTTGAAAATTCAATCAATGAAATATTGTATCATAGACAATTCTTTGTTTTGGAAAGATAATGGTGGCATTTTATTGAATTGTTTATTAAAATATGAAGTTGACAAAGTTATGCAATAATTTCATGCAGGAAATTGTGAAGGACACCTATATTGGAAAACAACTATTGATAAGATTCTAAGGGCAGGTTTTTACTGGCCCACCCTTTTTGCAGATGTCAATAAATATGTGACCTCCTGTCACAAGTGCCAAATATTTGAGGGAAAAAGGAAGCTCTTACCATTACCTCTAAAACCCATCTCCATAGAAATTCCTTTTCAACAATGGGGTTTAGACTTCATTGGGGAAATTCACCCATCCTCCTTACCCCATCATAAATGGATTTTGACAGCTATTGATTAATTTACTAAATGGATAGAAGCCATCCCTTCTAGAAAAGCCACAGACTGTATCATCATTTCATTCCTTGAGAACAACATCCTTTCTAGATTTGGTTTCCCACAAAAGCTCATTACTGATAATGCAGCTACTTTCAAATCCAAGAAAATAGTTGACTTTTGTAACAAATATCACATTACCCTTGGCCATTCCACTGCCTATTACCCTCAAGGTAATGGACTTGCAAAATCCTCAAACAAAAGCCTTGTCAATATTATCAAGAAACTAATAGAAGACAACAAGAAGACCTGGAACAAAAAGTTGGTCAGTGCCTTATGGGCAGACAGACTAACTACCAAAAAATCCATTAGTACATCTCATTACCATCTAGTATATGGAATGGATGTTTTTTTCCATCCTCTTTAGGGGTACTAGTGATGAAAATGATTCAAGAGTTGCAGGTAGAACCAAATGATATCTAAAGATGGATAAATCAAACAATACACTTGCAGCAAACCAGAGAAGAAGTCTATGTCAAATCACAAGTGATCCAAGATAAAATAAAAAAAAAATTGACAAGACCAAAGCTGATGATTTTTACATAGGTGACAAAGTACTCAAATGGGATTCTAGAAGAGAAGAAAAGGGTAAACATGGTAAATTTGATTTCCTATGGCAAGGCCCTTATATCATTTATGGTTACAGAGGTAACAATGCATTTTTCTTGAGACAACTAGATGGAACATATCTACCAGGAGGACTAGTCAATGGTAGAATGTTGAAGCACTACTTATCCATAGATTAACATTAGTTCATTTCTTTACTTTGATCATTGTATATAACATTGAAAAATTTGGATTGGATTGGATGGTAGTATTTTGAAGTTAAAGCCCGAAGAGAAGGCCCTGAGATTTAAAATGTGTACCATCATATGTATGAATAAAGAAGATCAACGATGAGCAGTTATAAGGCAACCAAAATCAAAGTTTCAAAGGCTACTGATCTTAAAGTTATTTCCATTTCACTAGGAAATGCCATCCCCATTTGGAGCCACTGTTAAGGTCCTATAATAATAGGATTCATAATTTTGAATTGGCTATGGTTAGTCTTGTAATATTGTACATACTTTTGCTTTCTGAAAAATGATTTCCCATATTAAAATTTAAAAATGTAAAGGGGGTATGTCCTAAAAGAATAATAAAAGGACAAAAAGAAAAAAAGATCAAAAAAGTAAAACATATGAACCCCACAAAAGAGATAAAAATAGATCATGAAAGTGTGAAAATTCAAATGCCACTGCTTTTACTATACTTTGAAAAATAATATTGTGTGCAGCTTGTCAAAAATGCCACAATCCTTGATGGTCAAATAGTTTAATCTTGATTCATTCATGCTTTAAATTTCATGTTGATAGACAGAGAATAAAGATCTAGCCTAATTGTTTAATCTTGGAAGATCAGTAGTTAGGTAGAGAATAATAATGAGATCATCAGTTTAATTTGAACCATTGGAAGTTATAAGGTTAGAATTAGATAGTTTGCTTATCAAAAGAAAAGGAAATGAAGAGTCAACAAGCTCAAATGCACCCAATGAAATGAAGAAAAAATGCTACGGTAAATAAACGGTAGGTAGAAGAAGTTTTTTAAAATGCACAAGGTTGCTAAGTCAAAAGCACATTCATCATGCTTAATCCTATGTTTCATGTGCAGGAGGAATTGTGAAAGAAAAATGACATTCACTAAAGCTTATTTACTAATTTCCCTTCATTTCACTAGACCCCAACATACTTACTTTACTAACTTCCCCTCATTATTCCCTTCATTCCTTCTAAAAACCCTTTCCCCTCATTTCAACCTTTTTCTCCTGGTTTCACACATTTTCCTAGACATTACCCTTCAAAAATCTATCCCCCTTCCCAAAACCCCTTTCCCTAGTGTGAAACACATTCCCATCACAAATAATACATTCCCCCGTTATTAATTTCCTTTTTTCCCTTAAAAACCCACTAAACCCCTTTTATCCTAAGTAATTTACTATACCCCGCTTTATACATTAAAAGTCCCCCATGTCATAATTCCTTGACACGCTTTTAACTCACCAAACCTTGGTTTATAGTTAAAAACTCCACCATATAACCCATGGTCCCACCTTTATTAACCATTTTCTTATATTAAAAATCCCATCATTATTTGTTGATTAATTACAATTCATTGTAATTAAACCCCGAGACCCGCCAATCACATCCCAACTCTCTCTATGAAACTTCACCACGTGATAGCCCTTCGATATCCCACCTCCAGATCCAACGGCACACAACCATATCGCGCAGATTCGTCATTCGAAAGTTAACATCTCGAGAGCATGCGAGATTCGCGGTTTTGGCTAGGCACTGTTCTGCTACGTGGCGGCACCAAGTTATATTAGGTGCTCATGAAAAATACTGCCCTCCATACAAAAGCAGTCTGATATGGCCTAAAACCACTTCCCCGCCTAAACCAAAATTGTCCATTTTTCATTCAATAAATCTCGTGCCAAAATGTAACCATTATTAGTTACAAGGCTGAAAAAGCCCCATGTTACTCTTTTCACTCATTTTCATTGTAAACCTCTGTTAACCAATTTTGACACTCTGAACCTCTATGCGAACAAATTAACCACCTTTTTCCACCTCAAGACACTACAGACACGAAATTGAAGTAATGAATAGCCAGTTGAAGCCCCAGTAACCTCTGCAACTACCACAAAACCTCGTTTGCATACCAAACCGTCAAATTTTTAGGTATTCTTGATAGAACTGGAACGGCCCTGCAATTTAAAGCTATACACAGTAATTATCAAAGGTTAATTAATTAAATTAATTAAATTAATTAAATTAATTAAAAACCCTTCCTAAACTCAAGAAAATCTTACTATGCACCCAAACCCCTTTTTGCAGACTGTTATTACCCTCCCCACTGTTCCAGACCTTCTAACCTTACTCCCAAAGCCACAGAAAGAGTAATTCCATTGAACAAACCAATTATGGCTTCCCAAACCTCTCTGGATGTAAGACCTCTACAAACCCCTCACCTGGATATATACGACATTCCATTGCTCGATAGACAATTTCAAATCAAGGACATTGCTTCCCCTACCCACCCACTGAAACTCCACTGCTGGAGTAAAGACAAGTTTTTGAACCAAAATGATGACATTCAGCTATAGGGGTCAAATTTTCCTAAGTATTTGTTCCCACAAGTACACATATTCCCAGAAATCATACTTCTGCCAAGCTTGTTATGTCCCCAGTCAAAAAGCCATAGTCACCACTGACCAACAGGTTTTATTCACCATTACAGCAGAATCAATAAATCAAATGCTACTAATCTAGCCATGCCCAAATGAGACCCCACTTTCCATTGAAGGTTTACTTGAACTCTACATAAAGCTAGACCTTCCCAAAAAGGCTCAGATTTTTCAAACTTTCATCATAGAGGAGTCTCATACTCCAACCAATAGTCCTCCATATGCTACCACCATTTTTTCTAAGAGAGGCAGACAAATTATAACCATGCTCTCTTGCATTCTAGGGTACACCATTGATGAACATGTGGATGAGGTTGTTCTTGCTTTCCTTTCTATCTTTTTCCTAGGCAAGCCTCCTGCTACAGTTTAAAAATTTGCTTAGTTTAGATTAGATAGAATCCATGAACATTTTATCATATTACCAAACGAGAGAGTATTTAAATACTCTTTAGTTTTGTTTCACATGTTCCTATATTATCAGTCAGAGAAATTTCCAGTTAGCATCCAAAAGTTAGACACCAAAGGCAATCCAAGTTCTGTCATCTTTTGGACACCATTGATCTAGAGATATTCCATTATTTTTTCTTATAAAGACTTCATTGATTCATTTGTCCATCCATTTATTAACATGATAACCAGTAGCTATCAGCCCAGAATAAGTGAGGAGTTTAAGAGACTTTTATAGTTGGTCAAGAACAGTAGATTGGGAGACTAGTATCTATACCAAGACCATAAAGAAATCAGAATATATGGATCCCAACTCACTCCCTACAGGTTGCCCAAATACCTCCCCATGAGGATATTTGCATTAGAGTATTTTAGACAAATCATAAACTCTGATGAAGTCAATTTCCTATCAGCTAGGAGGAAGTCTCAGTTTAAAATGAAAAACCAATTAGGCCCTTTTATTTGTAATAAAAAAGAAGTTGGACTAGAAGTAAAGAAATTTTTACAGCAGATGAACTTCAAGAGCAGTTTTATGTGGCAGTATGACCCTAATGGAGTCATAAATAAACTAAGGCTCAAATTCAAATTGAGTCCTTTCATACATAAGCCTAGGCCAGACATTGAGGGATTTTCCAACCAGTCAGAATGGTTTGAAAACACTTTGATAGATATGGAGAATATTGTAGTAGATGTGGAGAATACTTTGATAGATGTGGAAAAGCAGATTGATACTAGTTCATTTCTGCAGGTTCCAACCCTAGAAGAACAGATGAATATTACTCCCATTTTATAGACTCCAGCCAATGAGGACAGAAATGTGAAGAGAACTAGCAAAGAAGGTTCTAGCTCAGGTATGGACACTATAGATGACATGTTTGAGATCAGTTACAGGAAGAGGCCCAAGATTAATCATTTAACTCAGTAAGAAGACACCATTGGGACAGTGGAAATCGTTGACACTGACACAATGGTTGGAAGGAGTAAAGGCCCAGTGGTTTAAGAGGAAACTCATAGCCTTCTACTTCAAACACTCAACTTATTGAAACACAACTCAGCATTGAAGTCTCTTCATCCAACAAGCTTGTGGATAAAGAGAAAGATATTAAAGAGAATTACAAGGAAATCAAGTTGAGGAATGAGGCATTGAAGGCTAAAGTTTATGCCCAGTACTTCAAGCAAACACCTGCCAATCAAAATAGATTAATGTCAGCCTTTGACATTAAGACTAGGAAGATGTAAATGACATTCATGCAGCCTACAGTCTAGCAACCCAAATCATCAATGGGCTACAGGAAGACTAAATTTGAAGTTTTGGCTAGGGATTTTCACCCTATAGACCAAATTGAATTCCACAAGCAAGCATGTGAGATGATTTATTCCACCATTACAAATAAAGCAATGGTTGTGCACAAACTCCAAATCCCTTGGTGATAAATGACAAGTTGATGCCACATGAAGACTACAACAAGAAAATCAGAGAGGTGGCAAGAGATAAAGCCAATAATTCTTCTATGAAGGGTGTGCCTACAGGAAAGGTTTTGTACCAGACACTTGAGAACCTATTTTACCTCAAGCATGAGGTAAAACACCTTTTTGTTAACAGACCCACCTTTGCAAAGTATACAGAAGGAGATGAAATCTATAGAAAAATGGTAAATATCAAATTCCCAGATGCAGAGACCTGGGAGAAATTAAATGACTTACTCTAAAAAGGCAGGGAAAAGGTAAATACAGAGTAGTAAAAGAAAAGAAGCAGGTCAGCCTAGTCAAAGAGTATCAAATGAAAGAGTATCAGTTAAAAAGGAAAAGTAAAAAGAACAGTCAATGTGAAGACAAACAACAAAGGAGAAAAGGCAGCAAAAGATCTAACAGCACAACCTAATAACAAGGACAACTTGCAGCGGTTGAAAATATGTCTCTATTTTCTTGCATGAAGATATTTCCTTTTCCTAGATTAATTCCCAAGACAGTTTGGGGTATTTTGTAACTATTTTTGTATAAATACTTCATAATTCGAAGTCTAAAGGTTGGATTGCTAGAAATTTCTACAATTGTATTGATTTGTCACCTGAGGGTACATTCTACCAATTTTTCAAGTCAGCTGACTGGACTGAGTAATAAAGCAATTGCATTACAGGATTCATGTGTTGGGCCACTTCAGTGAAGTATTTTCTCTTTGTCAAATTGTTATTTTCTTAAGTGTTTCACAAACTTGCATGTTATCTAAATTCGAATGAATTAACTGGAATTATATTACAAAATTTGTTTAAGTACAATCTGTCTTGAATAGTTAATCATTTTAATGTTTTCTTCTGATATCGAAATTAGGGAATCCTTCATTTCTCCCTAGTTTAGATTGACCCCTACCATTTCACTCATTATTCGGTTTAAGGAAACCTTAATTTCTTCTTGGATCTGATTGAAAACAACTTCACCATCCAACCTTAAGATCTGAATTTACTCAACTACCTTTCCTTGTAAATGTTATCTTTAGAACATGATCTAGTCCTATTTTCTTGACACTTTACCCCATGGCCCAATGGTAAAAGACATCCCTCTATCCATTTAAGTCAGTGATTCCACCACCAAATCTAAATAAAAAAACCAAGTACAATCATAACTAGCCTAAAATCAATTAACTAAACAAAGTTAAAACATAAAGAGAGAGCCCTCTCTAAGCATTAGGAAGGCTAGATCCTAATCTCCAAAGTAGGTTTGTGGTTTCCTCTATCATTTCTTTCACAAAACCTCTAGAGAAATTTTGGAGTGATAACAGACAGAAACTTGATGCATGTCACTGCACTCTCGTCGAAATTTGTTTCTCCTCCTGAAAATTGCATAGTTTTCATGGCCTATCTCCCAATTGCCCAACACCCCACTCAACCCATAAAATCCATAGAGATATCGTGCAGGCCAACCTCCCAATTTTGTGCACTTTTGGCTAGAAATCTCTCACAACCCACTGCCAACCTCCCTGGAGAATCTATGTAGTTTTCATTGTCAGTGTCCTCCCTTCTACCTACACTACCTCCCGGGAAAATTTGCGCAGTTTTTCCCTCCAGCCGAGCTAGATCCCACAGATGGTCATTTTTGTTTTGGACTACTCATCTAAGCCTCCCAGTTACCTTTGCGAAATTTTCCTTGATAGTGCCTCAGAGCTTGCATCCTAGCTTGAAATGTGATCTACGCAGTTTCAGAGCCTAGTCCTCTCTCTTGGTCACCTACACCTAAAAACGAAAGATGATGCATCATGGTATACTAGGATATTTCTAGATTTGATGTCATCTCCTCATGAGTGACTTTAGATAAAGGTACATGGATGAGACATGGCGCGACAACAAACGAAATGAAGAAGGAGTGGATGCTAGAAGACTTGCTCGCGGTTGGACGAACACATGAAGCATACCAAGTAGCAAGTGAAGGAGACACATGTGCATGCGTGCAAAATCAAGCGAACACTAAGACCATCAAATACTTCATACACCTTGCCATGTGGAGGTGAAGCTATGATACACCAAGAACGCCCTCATCACTCAGCAGCGCTACAACTCAACATGGGCACCACCATCAACATGAACATACCAACATTGTCATGTCGAGTCATGTCATGAGTCATCTCGACCACATCACTATTGTGGGCCAAACTATTGTAATCATTTTAATGTAACATGGAAGTCCAAGAAACCCACATGAAAAGTTGAAGAGTCATGTAAACTTGAAGATTCATGTAAGTCAAATAGTCATGAGGGAAGTCGAACAGTCACAAGGGTCATTCTCACCCTTGGCTATATATACCCCTCATTTTTACATGCAAATGAATTTTCACCTTAGCTCCTCCCACATAGCCCATATGAGCGAGTAGTGGCTCCAACACCCTGCTATTGGGGTTAGTGATGTAATTGTGTACCATTGTGTCTTAGAATTTTTGCTTAATTCAAAATCCTATTAACAGGCAAACACGTTTTCACACATGTATTGTATTTGTTTGTAAGCCTATTCTTTGGACGCTTGTAATGCATGTTGCTTTAACCTGTATTAAGACAATATTCAATTGTTTTAGTACATATGCTATTGGAAATGTGTTGTATCAGTTTTTAACATTGTCTCACCCGTCTAGACTATTCCGCCAGACACTCAACAGACTCATTTTCGTAAAATTCTTATAACGATTGTCGCACTCATGTGGACTATTCCACTGGGTGTTTTACATGTTATCTACTCACCTTGTGTTTGTGATTGTCGCATCCGTGTGGACTACTCTGCCAGAAGCTACGTATGTCATGCTGTGTGGTGTGTCTCTAACGGAGTTGGGACTATTCCCTTTCAACTTGAGACTCACTCTCACCCTCTCCCTCTGCAGTGAAAGAACCTTGACACAAGTGACACTAAGCACTCTCGAGGCATGTGAACCTCGTTGTTCAAAGACAAAGAAAACCACTCTCGTGTTGACAAGAAAGAGCTAAGGAAAATATTTAAGATAATGGCAATAGAGCCATCATGCCGAATGGGACTCCTACATAAAACGATGTGATGTGTACTTGGGACTTCATACTAGGGAGATCCCCTGAATGTTGGTGGGTCCACCATTGTCAAGATAATTCTTATCCATTTAACAATATAGGCTTCATATCCACTTAAGAGGGGAGGATGAGCTCAAGGGATAAGAGGTGAAATATCCAAGGTAGGACCATATATGATTCAAAGTTCTTATCCAACGTAAATGGTTGTAACAAATCCTGTAAGCTTCTGGAAGAGGAAGCTTCAAGATTCTTTTTATTTTTCACTAATTTCTAGAATCAAAACACCCCCAACAAGGGACAACCTGTGTCTGATCAGAGCAAGTGAAAAATTGAGCAACCTGTTGTTGAATGTAGGTCCCTAAAGGGCTAGGTTGTGTTTAGCCTTAAAAGAAATTAAATGAGGCAGTTAAGCCCAGAAACTTAGGGATATGGGAGAGTCATGCTTAGGGCTTTGTGTAGGGTTGGTGACAAGGTGTTCATGGATGTTGATTGATCCAGTTTGTAGGCCTATTGACCATATGTGACAAAATGGCCTATAACAGATTTCCCCCTAAAGAAAAAAGTCAAAAATAAAATTTGACGACTAAAGTGTTTTACCTTGTGACAAATTGGATGAAGATTAACTAGTCAGATCATCATTTGTTACAATAAATTTTCATCATGATATATTTGTTGACGGAGGCATACCCATGCTTAACACATAAGCTAAAATTACATGTACAATGATCAAGAAGTTGTGTCCACTTATGACAAAGTGTGGATCCATGATTAAATTATTGTTTGTATTATCATAGTCATCATGCTTTGTAATCTTGCATTAATCCTGAAATCACATCCTGGATGGATGAAACTAGATCTAGGGTCTTCTATCTCATTCACTTGATTGTCCAATGTACAAGTATAACCATGTGAATAAAGGAACTAGAGTCGAACATGGAAGGCACCACCTAATTACTGACCAAATATGTAAGCTGTTAATATATGTGAGAGAAACCATCTTTGATGTTAATGGATCTCACGTTACAACAATACAATATGTATGGTGCGAATGAATGAGTTGAAGTCGAACACCACACATAATCTGTTGGTCAAAGCCCAATGATGAAAACCTGCCGCCAAGAGTGAAAAAACTTGGCATTCATGTATACAAGTCCAAAGGTATTGAAGGAAGAGTTTCTAATTCAACTTCTTGGATAATGAGTTGATGTTGACAGGAAGCAGCCTATTGTAGGAGGGCCTTGATGCATCCCCCATTAACGAAACAAAACAGGTATCATGATTTGAGACATAATGACATTGATGTGGAACTGGTTCAGGAACGAAAAACATGGAATGAAGGATTAATAGTATCGTACAAGATATTAACTAAATGACTTCTATTGAACACATCAATGATACTTAATGGAGTTGGCAGCATTAACCCAAAACCGAAAGCGAAGGATTTAGAATGGTGTGATGAACAAAAAAAAAAGGCAAATTTCCCAACCCAACAACCATGGAGATGAAGTGGAAGAGTGACATGTTCAAGAGAGACTCACTTCCATTAATAGGTGGAGTATCCCATTTTCCAAATTTCCCCAACCATTGTTGGTTAATACCTTTTTATTTTTTAAGAATATTGAGGAGGATAATATATTCTTAATTTGTAAGTTCATCCTTCAGATGAATCCCTCCGAGTATGTTTAACGAACCATGAGAAGGAGTGCTTCGGTCCCATCATATTCGACGAGTCCAACGATGTTTCATGTTTTTGTGATTATATCAAAGGTATAACTCGACATCTTTTTCATGTTTAGAGAGTTTGAAAAAGTGGTGAAAAAGAAATCTCCAAAGGTCCCTTTTTTTAAATAGTTTCTTGAGTCCGAAAAGGCAGAAAACAATACTCAAGAGAATCTCTTAGCCATTTTTGGCTAAGGTATTCCTTTTTGTAAATAGTTTATCTTAGTTTGGAAAAGGGCTAAACTTATATTGAGTAGATTTATTTTCATTTACTTTAACAAGTTCGAAAAGAAAAGTGCTCGATAATATTTTCATGTTTAGGGAATCTGAAAAGAGATTAAATATGATTCCTCCTAGGGTAATGAGTGTTATAAAGGGTAGAAACTAGTTCTGGTCATGATGGAACTACTCAAAACACGTAGAGGTCAAGAGGATAGATAATAAGACCACTCATCACAACAGTTCCTCAAGAAAGGGTAAAACAACCGAGTGAAAAGTGTATGATTGGCCAAGCAGATGGTGATGATGGAATGAGAAAACCAAGGCTCATCTAGAAGAATCAAGCTGATAAAAATGGAAATCACAAGGGATAAAATGAATGGTTTCATTACAGAAGCTTGAAACATGGAAAATTATGCTTGAAATCAGTTTCGTTTTTACACAAGCCTGAAACAGAGAAAAACTATGCCTGAAATAAGTTTGCATGCCCCCAGCATAATGACTCAATTCAAGGAACATGCCCCCCAAACTTCATTTAATTCACCTAAGTGGGCTATTGGTTACTAATGGGTGGATGGAATGAAGGTTTATTTATGAGATCAAGTGAAAGATTCAACTTGGATTTTACGAGATCTAATCAAAGACTCAAACTGGAGGGAGATCAATTTCATGTTTTTATGAGATTTACACGGTAAAAGAACTATGCTCAAGGGACCTCGTTTCACTTTTTAATGAGCTTGAAACAAGAAAAGGAACTCTGCTAATGACACCTTGTTTCATTTTTTAATGAGCTTGACACAAGAAAAATAACTTTGCTTCAGGAACCTTGTTTCATTTTTTAAAGAGCTTGACACAAGAAAAGGAAGACATAGTGGCATGGTCTAGAACAACAGAAACCAAAGAATATAAAGTTCCCCTTAGAGAAATTAGAGAATGGAAAAATTCTTACTTGTGATCTTTCAAAAACTCTTATATCCTCTTGGCTTGTAAGCTCAAACCATAGCTCTAATCGATATAATTAGAACCTGCACAAAAAATCAACACAAGCCAAATATCTATGCCATCTATTAGCATTATCTAATCATTCTATTCAATGGATCAACATAGAATTGAAATATATGAATGTAAACATAACATAACACATATAGGAAAATTATATAATCTCTGTATAAATATCAAAGGGAGATAGTTTACAATAAAAAATGGAAGCTGATCTTGTAGAGATATCCCCAAGATGTATTGTCCTTCTTTGTCACAAGGAACACCTCAATATAACCCTAATGCATGGAAATTATCACTCTATTAGGATCAAAGCAACAACATGAGGGCATGATTAATCTCCAAATTCCAACCCTGATGTTATATATCGTTGTAGATTTATAGGAGAGTGTGGTAGTTTAGGAATTCTTATCCATTTACGAATCCAGGATTGAGATCCACTTAGGAGGGAAGAGTGAGCTTAAGGGATAAGAGCTGAAATATCCAAGGTAGGATCAGGTAGGATTCAAATTTCTTATCCAAGGTAAATTGTTGTAACAACTCCTGGAAGCTTCTAAAATAGGAAGCTTCAAAATTCTTTTTATTTTTTCCAAATTTCTAGAATCAGTGCATCCCCAACAAGGGACAAACTATTTTTTATCAGAGCAGGTGCAGAACTGAGCAAAATATTGTTGAACGTAGGTCCCTAAAGGGACAGGGTGCACTAGGCCTTAAAAGCATTGAAATGAGGCAGTTAATCCTAGAAACTCAGGGATTTGGGAGAGTCATGTTTAGGGATTTATGTAGGGATGGTAACAAGGTGTTCATGAATGTTGATTGATATAGCTTGTAGGCCTATTGACCAAATGCGACAAAATGGCCTATAAAAATATTGATTCATCTCCCACTCTCAGTATAACTGTGAATTCCAAGAATTGGTATCATAGTAGGTTCCTTCAGAATTAGTCCAACCACTAGGAGAATGATCTCAAAGGGACCATCCCTAGTTAGGATGGTTCTTACACAACAAAGTCTCACTCTTTGATGGAACAATTTTCTGGAAGACAAGGATGAGGGAATATCTAATGTCTTTTGGTGTAGATGTATGGATTTTTGTGGTAGATGGCTATATATTTCGAACAATTTCTCCAATAGATGCAAATGAGAAAAAAAAATTGTAAATACTTCCAGAGCAAAGAATTCCATTCTGAATGGTCTTCCTAATTTGAAATATTTTAAAGGTAATGTAGTGTGAATTTGCTAAATAAATTTGAAATAATCTTCAAGTCAACTACAAAGGAGATGAAAAGGTAAAGAGGGCTAAACTTCAAACTAATAGAATTCAATTTAAAAGTTTAAAGATGAATGAAGGAAAATACATTGCAGGTTTTCTTTTCCTTCAAGTAGATGAAGTTGCAAATATCATTAGAGGATTAGGTGAAAAAATTGAAGAACCACTTTTTTCTCAGAAAGCCTTCAGATATCTTCCAATAAGGTTTAATCCAAATTTTCAACTATTGAAGAAATGAAAGCACTGGAAATTCTGAAGATGGATGAACTATATGGAATCCTCATTTCGTATGAGATAAGAATAGGGAATGATAATTCAAGACTAAAGGAAGAAACCTTCAAAGCATCAAGGAAGAAAAAAGGACACAAGGACCATGATCACTTCAGCCCCAAATTAGATGAAGAATAATCTCAATTTGTGAGCAAGATAAAAAGATTTTTTGGAAAAGATAAAGGTAAGATACCATTCAATGTTTTAAATGTGGTCGAATAGGTAATATGATTCTAAATATACAAATGAAAGATTGGAAGATGATGATGAAGGAGAAGAATATAAAGATAGAATAAAATATCATAAATATGGAAAAATAAGAAAATTTCATGAAAATTGGAATGCAATATCTTTTAAGAGGAAAAGCCTTTATTCCAAGAAATATAATAACCCATTAGAAGACAATGATGAATATGCATATGAGGAATAACAAGAAGAAATAGTATTCATATCCATGAAGACTAAATCCCTTAATCAATAGATATCAGATTTAGAGGAAGAATTGAAAAATATTAAATCATATGATTGTTCCAATGATGTATTAGATGTAGAAGAAGTGAAATCTATCTCAAGAGGAAATAGCAAAGACAAAGTTGAGCTACTATTATGTCATAATTTTAGAAGAATAGGTCATGTAGCTTCTATATGTCCACATGTAATTTTGGAAAATAGTAATGATAAATAAGAACATGAAGATAAGAGAAAAAATATGAGTGTGAAAAGGAAAGATGTGACTCATTAGAAAAAAAAGTAATGGATATGCATATGATAACGAGAAAAATGAATTCCTACGCATGGAGGTCCAATTCTTTGATAAAGAGAAATCAAATTAATAAGTTAAAGGTGAGGTGTAGTTTGAAGGAGAACTAATAAACACACTCATAAGAAAGAACACAAAGTAGAAGAAGTTGGTTCAGAAATACACGAAAGAAAAGAATCATGATATTGATGAATCAACAATATCTCTCATAAAGCAAGCAAATAAAAGTTAGGAAATATTACTAAACCAACTAGACGAAAAGGAAGACTATTATGAATAACTAGAATTGAGATTATTTCCTTATGAAAGGATTTAGAAAAAAAAAACAATGATCAATTGAATCAAAGTTCAAAGTTTGGAAAGAGATTTTAAGTATTAGATGATATTCTAAGTTACCAAAGATATCCTCTTGTTAAAATAGGTTTTGGCTATCATGAAACCTCCAAAGGTGAATCAAGCTTAATGACATCAGAAGAAGAAAAAAGAAAAAAAAACAAAAACAAAAAACAAAATAAATAAATAAATAATAATTAATAATAATAAAATAAACAAATAAATAAATAAATAAAAATAAAAATAAAAAATGTGAAAAGGAACTTGAAAGGTTTGTTAATTTGATCAAAATATCTATTAATGAAAACAATAGCGGGAAACAAGGAGAGAGTCAACAAAGATATAATTTCCAAAAGAAAGCAACACTAGTAAGGGAGTGAACATGGGCTGAGACCTAGGAATGCATTTAGAAGAATAACTTCCCCACGAAGGCTTTATACATCTAGGTATCAAAACATCTTTTATGGCTATTGTTTTGCATGTAATAATTTTGGTCATAAGGAAATAGATTGCAAAGCATATGTAATAAATGAATCTGTGTGGAATACGAGTATGGGATCATTAAAGATCTCAAGGAATGGTTATGTGATCAACAATCATAGAATTATTAAGGAATATAGACTTCTGTGATCCATAACATTGTTTATAAATTTTCGGAAAAATCACATAAATAATCTTTTGTCGACGCGTTTCAAACCAACCACTGTGGTTCATCGTCAGGACAAGTTGAAGAACCGATCCAACTTAGCTAGTTAAATAGCATGGGCAGAGACTCCAACGGCTAGATTAATAACGGCTAATTTTGACCTTATGACCTTAGCCAAATTATAATTATTTTTGCTAAATTTTAATTATTATTATGCCTAGAAGTTAGTTAAATTAGGTAAAACTATATAAGAAAAGGATTCCTAAATATAATCTTCTATTAATAAATATATATAGATAATATACATATAACTTTCTCATATTGGGTTATCATAATAAAAATAAATTAATCAATTTAAATTCATGAAAACAAAAATAATTTAATAATTTATTTTATTTTTAATTATTATTATTTCAATTATGATAATTAAGTATAAATACACCCATGAATTAGTTAATTATATTAATGCATATAATGGTTCAAATAATACTAGGAAAATAAGGTAAACGAAGGGACTAAAATAAATTAATCACAAATACTATTAGGTTTTTAAGTATAAAAATATATTCACCTTTTAGAATAGACTATAATTAAAAACTAAATCTATCCTTTAGAAATTATAATTAAATTGTCATATTGTCGGTAATTTATAATTGTTAATTAATCAATATCTATTTGTATATAACCCGGATGCGGGTGTTAACGTGCATTAAAGTTGAGCCATGCGCACGCCACGTGGAGAGGACAGCGGGCAGATGCACAGGCAGATAGAAATGGAGTTCAAGTGGATTGAAATGAATAGCATTCAATGCCATTAAATTCGACCTCTGCCCCAAGGAAACTATGAAGGAACTTACAGGATGGCAGCCAAAACATTCGCCATTGTCCGTGTTTTTGCGCAGGAGGAGAATTTGAGCTCTGAAGCGGAAGGAGGGGATGGCCAGGTGAGGAAAGAGGAAGGAGGCAAAGGTGGCAGTAGGCCTTACCTCACGGTTCAGTTCGGCACAGCGTCGGCTTCTGGTTTACGGCATTCTCGGGATGTAGAGGTGGGGACTGCGCAAGGGATTTGTTCTGTAGTGGTGCAGCACTGCGGAAGCGTAGCCTCACCTGTGAACGAATCCAGAATTTTCAATTTAGAGGTGGTTAGCGGAGCAATTGCAGAGTTACATATTCTTCAGGCGGAGACAGAGCATCCTTTGCATTCCATGGCTCCTCGTCTGCGTGCTACACCTCGTCGTGGACGCAACTATGGGCAGAGGGGAAGCTCTGGAGGCAGGGGCAGTCAAATCCCACAACGCATTTCACCCCTTGAGTGTGCATCGCCTCCTTCAATCAGGTCAGAAGACTCAGGCTACTCTATCAGCAACACTATGCAGTTGGCAAGATTCCAATTCAGACGCAAGACTAACAAACCTCTCGTCTCGGCTCTCGTTACGGTCATTTTCTCCGAAGAAGATGAGGAGGAGGGAAGCTTGAAGGAGGACACCGAGGAACAGACGCCTTCTCCCTCGGACAACTCCTCGCAGAGGAGGGGGATGGAAGATAGCTCTTACATTCCTTCATCTCAGAGTAAGCTTGAAGATGACAGTACTTTTGCTCACTCAGAGGAGCAGCCAGAGGTGTTACAGGAGATAGGAAGCATGAAGGACAAGGACAACATGGACATTGCTCAGCAAAATACTGAGGCTCCTCAAGCGATGGACGTCATCAGGCAGGCTTCACCCCAGAAGCAAGCCATGGACAAGGAGCTTGATAACTCCTTTGCTACCATCCTTTACCTCAAAATGCCGCCGGGAATGAAACTTGAAGACGTCCAGGACGGGGTGGAGGTCACCTGGGAGCGAGATCCGGACAAGGAAACCGGGCAATGTTCAAAAAATCTCAAGTAGTCAGCTCTGTCTTGAGGGTAAGGTCTCTGGCTCTTGTTCTGGCGGTAAAATATCTTCTCTGTTCTGTTTATGCGTGTTCATGTATTGGCATTTTGGGACCGGCCACACCTATTCGGTTACTATGGTACAGCGTACCGAGGCTGGCGACAATTCCAGAATAACAAGCCCACAATTTTTGTATTTTTGATAATGTCTTATAGTTTTGTTGGCTTCCAGGCCTGTAAGAACTCTTTTCTCTGCTCTGAAGCTTATTCCTGCTAATAGCATTTTGTACAATGTTCCTTACAATCAGCGGAACAGGCTTTTTTGTGAAAAGTTTTGACAGAGAGTTGCTCACTCACTCTCAGAGGTTAAATCCTCTTGTAAATATTTTTTCAGTTTCTTTAATATAAATAGTTTAGTCTTGCCCAAAAAAAAAAAAAAAAATTAAATAATAAATAATAAAATTATAGATATAAATATTATATATATACATATATATATATATTAGTATATAATAATAATATATATATATATATATTATTATTATATATATATATATTATATATACAATATTGGGTAGTTAGGATGAATTAAAATAACCTTTAGAGGTCTAGCTCAAATTAAAAAATATTTGACTATATCCTAATGATTTATTATAGTTTGTTTATTATATATATAATAATATTATTATATATTATATTTATATATTATATATATAATAATAATAATTAAACACAATTAATTTACTAAATAATTTCTTGAATATAATTATGATATTTAAGTTTAAATATAACCCAATAATAAAAATATAATTGAAATCAGGACTATATATTTAATGTTACGAAATTAATTATTAAACATCTTACTAATAACGAATAGTGATAAGACATTAACATAATGGAAGGGATTAATAATACTAATTCACATATATACTATTATGAAGCTAAGATAAAGGTTGAAAATAAAAATCATGTTTTAAAAGCTACAAATATAAAAGACATCAAAATAAACAAGGGAAATAGGACCAACTACAGAAAACACCTTCTAAGGGGAGGGAAAAAAAAATGAAAGAAACCCTAAGACCTTATAATAGAGGGACAGGGGAGGCTAGGAAGACAGGGCTGGGACCCAGCAACTGCTAATCTTCCAGCCATCATCCCTATTAAGATTGATCGGCCTTTTCTCGATCTCCAGGGCCTCTCTAAATTTTCGATGGTGAAACTGCGCAACTTTGGCAATGACTTGGGCCTCTTCTATACAGACATGATGCATAGTCTTCCCGGCATGTTCAGCCAGGGCTGAGGACTTGGTCCTACCATGCCTTAAGTCAGTCGAATGCTCGCTAATCCTTTGATTGATAGAGCGACCCGTCTCACCAATATATGGGGTCTCACAGGAACAAGGAATGACATAGACGCCCTTCATGTCTTTAGGGTCAATAGGGTATTTTACAGACCTGAGCGTGCCACGAATAGTATTGAGAGGTCTAAAAGTAGTGGGCACATCGTACTTCCTTAGAATTCTCGCAATCTTATCAGTGGTCCCTTGGATGTAAGGAAGGTTCACACCCATGACACGATCTTTAGGATCTCTCCGGATTGAGGGCTCCTTCTTGGCCTTGAGGAAGGCTTTTTGACCCAGGTTTCTACTGTAACCATTCTTCAAAAAGACATCTAGGAGATGAGCCTTCTCCGTTTCCAAGCTCTCTTCATCAGAAATCCTCACAGCATGGGTAGCAAGCGTGCTTAGTACCCCTAACTTCTGAGTAGGGAAATGATGGGAAGAAGCATGCAAGTATTGCTCAGTATGCGTCTTCTTTCTAAACACCTGATGAGAAAAGGAACCATCCACCTTCTTAGAGATGAGAACATCCAAGAACGGAAGACAACCATTATATTCTTTTTCCATCGTGAATTTAATTGCGGAGGATTGGTTATTGATATGACTGAAGAAACGATCCAGCTCATCAAGACCATGAGACCAGACAACACCAGTGTCATCAACAAATCTTTTCCAAAGCTTCGGTAAGAGACGAGAGGAGGCCAAAGCCTTAGACTCAAAATCCTCCATGAAGAGATTGGCGACAACAGGGGACAAGGGAGAGCCCATGGCAACTCCGCAAGTCTGCTCATAGAATTCTCCCTCGAAGCTGAAAAAGGTAGAGGTAAGGCAAAGCTCAACCAACTTAGCCGTATCAGGGTCAGTTAGCTTATTAATCACCATCATGGCCTCATTGATGGGAATACAAGTATAAAGAGAGACCACGTCGAAACTTACCAGAATGTCCTCGGGCTCAAGCTTAATTCTCTTAAGATCATCAATAAAAGAAGCCGAGTCTTTGACAAAGGACTCAGTATGACCAACCAAGGGCCTCAACTTTACAGCGAGGAACTTGGCCAAGAGGTAAGTCGGACCACCAATAGTGTTGACAACAGGCCTCAGGGGGACCTCATCCTTATGGACCTTTGGAATACCATAAATCCTAGGAGTGATGGGGTTTCCCTCAATGAGCTTCTGGGCCAGAGGAATCGTGGAATTGCACGACTTGATCGCAAGAGCGACCGCTCTAGAAACCTTTTTGAGGGGATTTTTTGAAAGCTTCTTATAACTCCCACTATTACAGAGATGATCGAGCATCTTATTTCTGTAATCACTTCTATCCAGGATGACGGCAGCCCCACCCTTATCAGCTTTTAAGACCATGACGTCACGATTTCCGTTCAAGGTCTTCAGAGCCTCAAACTCAGCCTTGCTGATATTGCTATGGGGAGGCTTAGCCCTCCTCAGGCCAACGGCACAATCCTACCTAATCGTGTCTTTAATCTTATCAGGAAGGTTCTTAATGCCATATTCTACATCGCAAATGATGTCTTCCACCGCGATTTTTCTGGGCGCTAAGGAAAAATTAAGACCTTTTCCTAAGAGACTAAAAACCGCAGGTGGAAAGGAAAAACTGGATAGATTCAACACCTTATTTCCTTGAGGGTGAGGACTCGAACTACTCACAAACCTACCCTCATTCTTAACCCTACAATTAAGGTTATTAATCCCGTTTAAAACTTTATTACCCCGACCCCTTTTATTATTACAGAAATTACTAAAATCACAACCATGATTATTAGAAATCTTATTATCATCCTCTTCATTCATATTATTAATTTTATATCTTACTGTCTTACCATCATAATAGCCATTAAAATCACATTCACCTATAATATCATTATGTTTATTATTCCCGACATCCAAATTAATATTCTTGACCTTATCATCCATATCATTATTAGAATAAAGGCTTGCATTACTCTTAACGTTATAGCTACCAAAACTAACGGCCTCACTACCCATAAGAGCCACAGAGTTGCACTTACCTTGATCCACCGAATCCAGCCCATAAACGATCGGATTACACCGCACGTTAGAGATGCCTGAACCTTCGCGTTTCAAAACCCCCGAGACATTCTCACTCGCACAAACCCGTTCAACATACTCCACGTCCTTTCCCTTATTCTCTAACGTGCCAACAGCATTATCAATCGATGCAATGGCCGCTGATTGTTGCGAACAACTCAGAGAGCGCTCGACCGAAAATGGTGCTTGGTTGATCAGAATTGTCGGGACCTCCACCCCCACGAGAACTCGTTCAACGCTGATTGATATCCGAAGAGACTCGCCAGGACCAACTGAAAGTGATTGGGCTTGTCTCGCGTCGCCAGAACGCACCGCACCTTGCCCACATGCAAACGAACCTACCGATGACCGAACTCCTTCGCAGATCGAAGAAGGGGAGGCCTTCTCATTCGCGCAAACCCGTTCAATGGACTCCACATCCTTTCCCTTATTCTCTGATGAGCCAACAACAATATCATTCGATGCAATGGCCGCTGATTGTTGCGAACAAATCAGAGAGCGCTCAACCGAAAATAGTACTAAAGCAGCAAAGAGAGTAAGGTGGGAACAAAACTGAAACAAAATACATCTCTAAGAAGGTGGATGGTTCCTTTTCTCATCAGGTGTTTAGAAAGAAGACGCATACTGAGCAATACTTGCATGCTTCTTCCCATCATTTCCCTGCTCAGAAGTTAGGGGTTCTAAGCACGCTTGTTACCCGTGCTGTGAGGATTTATGATGAAGAGAGCCTGGAAACAGAGAAGACTCATCTCCTAGATGTCTTTGTGAAGAATGGTTATAGTAGAAACCTGGGTCAAAAACCTTCCTCAAGGCCAAGAAGGAGCCCTCAATCCGGAGAGATCCTAAAGATCGTGTCATGGGTGTGAACCTTCCTTACATCCAAGGGACCACTGATAAGATTGCGAGAATTCTAAGAAAGTATGATGTGCCCGCTACTTTTAGACCTCTCAATACTATCAGTGGCTCCCTCAGGTCTGTAAAAGACCCTATTGACCCTAAAGACATGAAGGGCGTCTATGTCATTCCTTGTTCCTGTGGGACCCCATATATTAGTGAGACGGGTCGCTCTATCAATCAAAGGATTAGCGAGTATTCGGTTGACTTAAGGCATGGTAGGACCAAGTCCTCAGCCCTGGCTGAACATGCCGGGAAGACTATGCATCATGTCTGTATAGAAGAGGCCCAAGTCATTGCCAAAGTTGCGCAGTTTCACCATCGAAAATTTAGAGAGGCCCTGGAGATCGAGAAAAGGCTGATCAATCTTAATAGGGATGATGGCTGGAAGATTAGCAGTTGTTGGGTCCCAACCCTGTCTTCCTAGCCTCCCCTGTCCCTCTATTATAAGGTCTTAGGGTTTCTTTCCTTCTTCTTTTTTTTCCCTCCCCTTAGAAGGCGTTTTCTGTAGTTGGTCCTATTTCCCTTGTTTATTTTGATGTCTTTTATATTTTTAGCTTTTAAAACATAATTTTTATTTTCAACCTTTATCTTAGCTTCATAATAGTATATATGTGAATTAGTATTATTAATCCCTTCCATTACCTTAATGTCTTATCAATATTCGTTATTAGTAAGATGTTTAATAATTAATTTCGTAACATTAAATATATAGTCCTAATTTCAATTATATTTTTATTATTGGGTTATATTTAAACTTAAATATCATAATTATATTCAAGAAAATATTTAGTAAATTCATTGTGTTTTTTAATTATAATATATATATATTATATATATATATATATATTATATTATTATATATATATATATATATATATGTATGTTATAAGCTATATATTGGTATATTAATTATTTAAATAAATATTTAATTATCATAACAATTCTAGAGGATTAGAAGTAGTTATATATATATATATATATATATATATATATATATATATATATATATTATATATATATATATATATATAAATATATAGATATATATAGATATATTTACAACTATTAATAAATCATAGGATATAGTCTAAATATTTCTTTAATTTGAGCTAGACTCTAAAGGTTATTTTAATTCATCCTAACTATCTGAATATTGTATCTATAATTTTTATATACAAATAGATATTGATTAATTAACAATTATAAATTACTGACAATATGACAATTTAATTATAATTTCTAAAGGATAGATTTAGTTTTTAATTATAGTCTATTCTAAAAGGTGAATATATTTTTATACTTAAAAACCTAATAGTATTTGTAATTAATTTATTTTAGTCCCTTCGTTTACCTTATTTTCCTAGTATTATTTGAACCATTATATGCATTAATATAATTAACTAATCCATGGGTGTATTTATACTTACTTATCATAATTGAAATAATAATAATTACAAATGAAATAAATTATTAAATTATTTTTGTTTTCATGAATTTAAATTGATTAATTTATTTTTATTATGATAACCCAATATGAGAAAGTTATATGTATATATCTGTATATATTTATTCATAGAAGATTATATTTAGGAATCCTTTTCTTATATAGTTTTACCTAATTTAACTAAATTCTAGGAATAATAATAATTAAAATTTAGCAAAAATAATTATAACTTGGCTAAGGTCATAAGGTCAAAATTAGCAGTTATTAATCTAGCCGTTGGAGTCTCTGCCCATGCTATTTAACTAGCTAAGCTGGATCGGTTCTTCAACTTGTCCTGACGATGAACAACACTGGTTGGTTCGAAACGCTTCGAGAAAAGATTATTTATGTGATTTTGCCGAAAATTTCTAAACAAAATCATAGAATTTTTAATGAGAATGTTGTTAGATTACAATTAATTTTCCCCCTATTTAGATCATGTTGAATGTTTTAGGTGAAATAGTTTTGGGCAGAAAGTTCATGATTGTATAATTAGTACATTAAGGCAAAGAAGAAGATATTGTAAGAGATCGAAATCAAAGAACAAGGTACGGATAAGGAAGCAAGAGGAGAAAGTAGAATATGGTATACCTCTATGTGTTTGAAACAAGTATAGCCAATGGTATATAAACAATGAATGTTCAAGTCATATGACAAGAGATATAATAGATTTTCTCTCTCTAAAGGAAGTAAAATGAGGCAATGTCACCTTGGAAATAATGATTTAGGGCGGATAATTGGAAAAGGCGCAATCAATCTTGATGATGGAAGGACAAATACTTAGAATGTTCTTTTGGTTGAAGGTATAAAGCATAATATACTAAGTGTAGTTCAAATAGTTGATTAAGGGTATGATATCACATTCAATTCCAAAGGATGTGAAATAATAAATGAAGATTCAAGAAGATTGGTAACAAATGCAATAAAGTATCCAAATAATATATATGTCTTCAATATGATTAAAAGAAATAAAAAATCCTCTATGGGAGTAACACGACTAACAACTCATTAGTAATAAAATAAAAAAAAGTAATAGTCTACAACACATTAAGAAGATGATAACTTTCAAGAGTGAGTTGCAGGAGAAGAATGGTGAAATGGAAAGGTTGCACGATATGAATAGATAGTAGAAAGTGAAGTAAATGATGCATTTCAATTAACAACAATGCATAAGTTCAAGGGGAGAAACAAATTTCCCTTCATGCCAATAAAGGGGGATAGTTATAATTAAGGAGAAACATTTATTCAAGGGGAACATCCATTGATGATAAAAGAAAAAGTTGCAAAAATGGAGAAGTTACTAACAAGGGAAGTTTGATTAAAATCAAAAGGATGCGTAAGCCTGAGTGGAGTAGTTCTGAAAAGAGGAATTAAAAGAAATCTCAAGAACAAGGGGAGTAGTCTTAAGAGTAGAGGTGTAGAAGAGGGAATGTTAAAATGTAGGGAAATATAGACACAACCTTGATAGGGGGGGCCTAGTTGCATATAAATGAGAAGTAAGTAATTAAAGGAAGTAAATTTTTTGTTGTTAAGATCTCAGAGGGAGAAATTGCAGCCATAAGTAAAAATATCCCTTTCAAATTGATGTCAAAGGGGGACAATATGCAGACATAAGGAGAGATAACAGAAATGAGAGAAATTGTAGTTTCTTAGAGAAGTTTCAGATAGAGGAAGAGTTGCAATCACTAAGAGAAATTGAAAATAGATGAATATTTGTATAAATTAATAAAAGTTTCATACATAAGAATGGTTACTAAGGAGAGACAAAGGTTTATGGGGAGCATCCCTTTATCGTTGATGTCAAATGGGGATAAGTTGTAGGAATAGGGAGAATTGCAGATAGGGGGATTTCTACAATATTATTGTAGAATTGGCTATGAGTTGCCATTCTGACAAAGGGGAAGACTGTTGGAAATATTTTTGTCATTAACGTCAAATAGAGGGGGATACTACTTGTTTCCAAGATAAATAATGGAAAATGAAGATTGTTGTAAATATTGATTTTTGACTTCTTATGCCCGATATGGATACCCTATATTTGAAGGCATTTTTACCCAATTTTACTGGCTGAAATGGGAGCATAGAATGTTGAGAAACCAAGTACAAAGTGTAAATTACTATTTTTGAAATATTGTGTTGTAGAGGCTACAACCACCCTCCAAAATTTTTCCTTAGTTGGAGCCTCCCTACCAACCTTTTACAGTAGCATGTCTTGTCTTGTCAAGAACACAAGCTTCAATGATTTTCTTACAGAATGATAGCTTGTCCATTAAATCTTGTTGCATCCCCCTCACAGGTTGTTTCACTAGACTTGGTCCAACTACAAACTGAGTAGCTCCCTCAAGAAGTTTCACAATTCTAGAGGGAAACCAGCCTTCCCTCCATAAATTGCAGAATTCTGTTTAGCAGCCTGCTAGGCTCCAGAATTGCAAAATTTTTCCTATGACCGTTCACTGAGAAAATTGTGTAATTCCTCCCAACAGGACTACTCAGCCCAAAATTGCACAATTATGGGTAGCAGTTAGCTGCTCTACCCAGAAATTGTGCAATCCACTTGGGTAGACAGCCCATCTCCCTCCCGGAAATGTGCATTTTTTCCTCCTAAATGAGCAAACTGTTGCATGTGCAATTGAGTTGACTAGTTCCCTCCAGGACAGAGAAAAATTGATTTGCATGCATGGGCTTCTCCTCCCAAGGCAGCATGCAAAGGAATCCCTTGATTCAGGGCTTTATTTTTAGCAGTTGGAGGTTACATGCAAGGATCATCTCAAAAACCTCCCGCCAAGTGTCGATTTTCCTAGATTTGTGGCATGCGTGTCACAACCTCGATCTTATCAAAACTCATCAACTGGACATTGCAAAGCTCATTCCTCACATCGACCTTGCAACTTTGGCATACCACATTACATCTAGGAGTCGTCGCACATTCAACTCAGCTATCTTGGGGTAAACCCACTACTCATGACTTACGCTGCGTTTCTGGTGCGTTTCGTGTTTCACTTTGTATGAATGTTGTCTTCTTGATTTCAGTGAGTGCTTGTTGTCATTTGCATGCATACTAGATTGTAGTAGCATCGTTTCAGATTCTTTTTGCATCTCACTATTCTCGCATGCATGACATTATTTTGCATGGAGGGTTGAAATTGCGGCGACTCGCTTCACACGCATGCATGATTTCCTGTTTTTTGAATCCTGCACTTGATGTTTGCATGAATGATCATTCACTCTCATTTGCACTCATTTCACCATCCATTCAAACTTCTCATGTTTTCAGTCACCCATTGGCTGGACTGAGCTACCTTGGCCTAGACCATGCCTTGCCTAGCTAGCACTACGCAATACTGGAAGAAAAGATTCTGCATTCCCTCCAGAAATTGCGCAAGTATATCCAGGCACTAACCTCCAAGTTTGCATTATGCAATTCTCAGAGGCAGTGTCCTATTGGCCCCAGAAACTACACAATGCAGTTTGTTGGTTGCATGTCATTATTGACTGAAGCTGCGCATTGCGGAGTTTCAGCCCTCAGTAGGCCAGGTTGGAATGTGCATTTCCCATTTCTAGTAGTTAGCCAACCTCCCGATAGCCCAGACTATGCCTTGTGAAGTTTTGGCAGTCAGTCTCCCGACCCCCCATCAGAAATTGTGTAACCTTCATGATCAGTCACATAGGTATGTTGCAAGTCAGTTCTCAAGTTAGTTTTGGTTTTTGACTGACATATTGCTTTCCATGAGCGTTACCATGTCTCCAGGTATCGCAGGTGTTCATCTTCCTCTCAGTAGCACAAGTACAATGATTTCGAGGAGAGCAGAGTTGAAGACACCGTTCAACACAATTGGGGATGCAATCGATCAAGTGTCTATGAATTTTCCTACCCATGAAGACATCAAGTTGTTTGTAGACAAGGACATTAAGATATGATGGTGGCAGCATCACAACAAACAACACCATGAACAACAGCTGAAGGCAGCATACCAGATGCAATGAACACAAGAGGAAGGTTGTTGATAAGGTAGAGTTAGAACAAAGTTGCAAGCTCAAACATATCTACTTGTGATGAAAGAAACTTTTGAGACTCAGGTTATGAGGTGACGGCGCAACATGAAGATCACACAAAGGCAGAGAACGAAACAGAGAGGGAGTTTCATGTGCTAAAGCAGCAACTCAAGGAAGAACATGAGCTGCATAGACGAGAGAATGAGTTGTAGCAATAACAGGTACAAAAGGGGGCGCAACATGCACTCACAGATGAAATTGTACCCGTACAAGTTATAGATCCATCCCAATAGCTAGCATGGAGTAGACATGGTGAGCAATTTCGTTGATCACATGCAAGGGAATTTAGTAGTATGTATGTCATTATGCACACTCATGTGATCCCACCCATTCATCACACTCACTAAGGCAAAGACAAGAAGCAAGTCCAACTGGAGCTGAACATCTAGTTCACAGTTGATGCACATGACCACCAACACACACTAGAAGATCTGCATGGACACTATACATCAGTGTCTTGCCGGTTCGGCCACACCCAAGAAGACCTACACATGCTAGTAGACGAGTTGGATGGAGGAGCCATACTAATGCACCCGAATGCAACAGAGACAAGATTTCGCTTCAGCAAGATGTCACCATGAAGCGCATGTACACCATCATGGAGAACCAAGATTGGCACAAGCTCACCACCTTCACCATCACAAGCATGTCAAAGAGTTGGTCTCACCACAATGGGGCGAGTGTCATTTGTGTCTTGCATGGCTTGCTCAAGCATTTTTGTCTCACATGGGCACATGTGCATTATAATGTAACGTCTTGTCAAGTGGAAGTTCAAGTGTCGATAGTTGGATGTAATAGTCATAGAGTAGATGAAGAGTCATGAGGGAAAATGAAATGTCACAAAGGGGAATGTTAAGGGTCACCCCACCCTTTGCTATAAATATATCCTCATAACTCATTGTAAAGGTTTTTTGTTAGCCAAGCTTCTAATAGGACTATCTTAGAGAAATCTTGGACATTATTGTAATGAGCCTTGGCTTGTCCACTGCGTAGAGCTAGTACATCTCTTTGGAGGAGTAGGTAGTTGTGGCTATAACGTTCCATTGTCAGAACTAGTGGTTGGACATGTATGTATTATATGACTGGAACTTACACTTCTTAATATACAGAGACAACATGTTTCATGCATATGTTGTATTCTATGTTATTTGGTTTACTCTAAATGATATATGTAGTTGTTTTCTTACGCATGCATGTATGGACTATTCTGTATAAGTATGTATGAATCTTTCTAAAATGTGTTGTTGGTTTAACCATCACTTTGGATTTCTCACTAACTTGCTTTCCAACGTGTGATGCATCTTCGCTCGTGTGTTCCCTTCCAAGCCACGTACTATTACAGGTTTCCAAAGGGTGCACTCACTTCACCCTCAATGTGTTAGAACCTCTCATGCACCTTCTTTGAATTACTTTAGTTGTCACACCCTTGCCACCAACAGGGACATCTTACTTGCCTCTGTGCAAAATCACAGTCAAGGGATTACCATATGACCCACTGCTGGGACTCCTACACCAAATGGTATGAGGTCTAATTGGGAATTCTTACTGGTGACATCCCCTTACATGTTGGGGGGTCTAGCATTGTCAACATTTTGGCACTAGAAGGAGGTCCAAATGACAAGATGAGTCCTCACATCTGTTTTGAATCTCTTCATATCTATCATAACTAACTACTGAGTTCCTCTTCCAGAGTGTATGTCTTATGGAAATGACTTCATTATCTCGGAAGAGATCTTGGATAACTTGTCACATAAAACATATGATGGTGGACGCCATGTAGCCTTGGTTAGGCACACGATCAATGTTGTAGGCTCATGCGAAAGATATGGAATCTTTGAAGAGTACATGACTTGCGCGTTGTTCGTCTACACACTTCAAGGGCACACAATGCACTGGTGTGCCACACTACTTGAAAAATATATTCATTCTCTTGCTCATCTGGTTGCAGAGATAGATCATGCTTTCAATCACTTTAACCATAAAGCACTTGATCAAGAAATTTTGAAATTACGATAAGCACTCGATGAATCCGTTGATCAGTTTTACACATGCTTTTGTAATCTTGCATATTGATTTCCTTAAGATGAAATTGATTGGAAATTTCTTTATGGAAGATTTGATTATCTTCTTCGCATATCCGAACCCCACTCAACACACTTCGGTGACGAAGCTGCGCAATCATAGGCAGGCACAGCTGCTATCACAAGTGACTTTCCACCTTCACCTCATTAAACAACTCCACCACCACGGAGTGATGTGGGAGAACATGCACACACATCTGTTGAACTGTAACATCATTCCACCCCACCTTCTCTTGATATATGTGCATATTTGGCTTGCAAGTCTATTGGTTGTCACGTGGATTCATTCCCTCAACCTCCGTCCTTGCGTTCTGTTGATCCTTCAAATTGTACTGCCTTGTGTTTTCCCATTCTGGACTCCTCACTTGTTGTGAACGAGGATCAAGTTGTCAATGGAGTCGGTGTTATGCAACCAACCTGTGCCATCATTCATGATGAGTATGTGTGGGAATTTAAAGAAGAACCTGCAGTGAAGGATGACTCCCTTCCAACCGCGCCTCATCCACTTTATCCTAACATCCTTGTGATTCTGCCGCTACTGATTTCCCCTGTGAAAACCCATTTCCAGATTTTTCTACTTCCAATCATTCACAAGACACATCGGATGTCAGTTTGTCATCACAGTGTGGAGAGGACACATCTTCCTCTAAAAATCCATCCAATCTATCATATATCATTTCTAAAAACACAGAGGGTGAACATCTTTGCTTCTCATCTACCCCTCTACCCAATTCATCAAATCATGAGGATGCTAACAAACATCCTGAATTTTCTGATCTTGGTTGTCGTGATCTCTCTACTTCTTCATTTGATCACAATGTTGATTCAATCATTGTTAATTTGTCTAAGACAATGGTCTACGATGATCTATCTTTCAACGAAGTTGAAACCCCATAGACTGTTGGGACACTTCAACCTGAACTGATTGTTATGTCAGGCCCTCGTTGTCCTACGTTGGTTTCACTTCCGGTCAAGAAATTGTTATAACACTCAAGGCTCCTCATCAGTATTTGATTTGCATTGAATATCAACCAAACACCCATATTTTGCTTCCTCCACTCGAACTACATGATCCCATCACTCATGCATTGAAGAAATCTTACACAGCAAGAACACATGCACAACATAAGTGGTATACCTTTCTCACATTTTCTTGCATGTCATAGTTAAGAGAATGCATACACTTGACATATGCACGTAGTGTAGCACAACACCATGGTAGCTCAACAAAGCACATGTAATGCACTTTCACTCATCTTTGTTTTGTGGTCACTTGTAAGATCAGAGTGTGTCCGTCTTCATCGTTATACCTTTCGTGCTTGCTTGTTTGCACAACTATGATGTTCGCAAATTGTGCCTTCACCAACATGGGTCAACCAATGCACCAGTGGTTGCATTGGAAGTATCACTTCACATGAGATGACCCATGCACTGTTAGCTTAGGAGTAGGAGTAGTGTTTTCTTTTGAGCTTTTTTCTTGCATGCATGTTTGCTTCTTTCTTTGTGTGTTTTTTTGCTTGCTTGTCTGTTTTCTTACTCGCTTTTTTTTCACATTTGCTTCTACTTCTTTCTTTTCTTTTTTGTTTGTTTTCTTGTTATTGTCCGTAGGTTACTTTCGCATGGACCGTGTGTGACTCTTGAAACAAGTTGGGTAAAGTACGAGAGGACTTGTACAACCATCAACATTTGGTTATTTCTTGTCCACTCTCTTATGTAAGAACTTCTTGTATTTATTCCATGATACATCAATCAAAAATACATATTGTTCGAAGTTAACCTTGGTGAAAACACAATGCTTTCACGCTAACTAGTATCACCTACTCTAGTCAGTTGTTTTTGGGTTAATCCTTGTCAACTCAATCAAGTGGAGTAAGGTGAGGGGGAAAACCTTAACAAGCACATCAGAGGTATACATAAACTACTTCTTTGAAGGAACAACCTCTTCTGCTCTCAATAATTTGGGATCCCTCTTCTACCTCTAAAATGAATAAGTTCTACGCACAATTATGAAGATGAAAAATGAAAAAAATGAAAAGGTGAAAAAAGTTTGAAAAAAAATGAAAATGAATAAGGAAAAAGAAGAGAAAGGCTTCCTATGCAAAGACGTGATGCAAGTAACCCTGCCGAGTTACTGACCAGGCTCACAGGCAGAGGAGCGATGCTCGTGTTCCTGCGTGACTCCGTCGGCGTACTGTCTAGGCCTGTTGGCAATGAAGAAACACAAGAGATGAAACTAAGGCTCTGACGACTATACTGCTTGTGTACCAATATACCCCTCAATCCCAATCAAAACGACTATGTTGACTTGGCTTGGAATGTGTGTCTATCAACCAAGAGCTTGGAAGATGCTACATCTTACAATTAAGCAAGTGTGGAAACCAAGATGAACTGAGAACTGAACAATACTTCTGGAGGTGTTAGACTTGCTTTCCACAAACAAGGTCCATTCCGAGAGATGGAGTTATACCAGTGTGTCGCTAAGTGTTGTAGTGGCTACAACCACCCTCCAAAATTTTCCCTTAGCTTCATTTTGGAGCCTCCCTACCAACCTTTCATAGCAGAATGTCTTGTCTTGTCAAGTACACAAGCTTTAGTGATTTTCATGTAGAATGATATCCTTTTCATCAAAGCTTGTTGCATCCCCCTCACAGGCTATTTCACTGGACTTGGTCTAGCTGCAGGTTTAGCAGCTCCCGTAAGAAATTGCACAATTCTGGAGGGAAACTAGCCTTCACTCCATAAATTGTACAATTCTCTCTGGCAGCCTGCTAGCGTCCAGACTTGTGCAATTTTTCCTGTCACTATTCACTGAGAAAATTGCACAATTCCTCCTAGCAGGGTTGCTCAGCCCAGAAATTGTGCAATTCTGGGCAGCAGTCAACTGATCTGCCTAGAAATTGTGCAATCCCTTTGGGCAACTAGCCCATCTCCCTCCCAAAAATGTGCATTTTTTACTCCTAGATGAGCAGATTGTTGCATGTGCAGTTGAGTTAACCGGTTCCCTCTGGGATTGAGAAAAACTGATTTGCATGCATGGGTTTCTCCTCCCAAGGAATCATGCAAAGGCATCCTTTGATTCAGGGATCTATTTTTAGCAGTTGAAGGTTACATGCAAGGGTCATCTTAGAAACCTCCCGGCGAATGTCACTTTTCCTAGATTTGTGGCATGCACATCACAACCTCAATCTCATCAAAACTCATCAACTGGACATTCTAGAGCTCATTCCTCACATCAACCTTGCAGCTCTAGCATCCCACATTGCATCTAGGAGTCCTCGGCACATTCAGCTCAGTTGTATTGTGTTACACAAAATTTTGTCATTGTCCCTATACTCCCCATTGCATGATCTTGGAGGACCTCTATAGTAAACCCTACATGATTTCCCATCATGAAGAAACTCCCATCATGTCCCTCTTCATGAGCAAAGCAATTCCCTTTTGCATCATTTCCCAAGAATCTTCCTTTTACCCAAGTTTTCAAGACCAACGCTACTGACCAGTTTCCTCGCACTGATTTGCAAAGATGAAAATCAGGACTAGCATCGTACGATGCTACTAAGCCTTTTCTCAGTCGCATCGATCCTCTCTTGGCAAGTTTTTTAAATATGGAGTCGAATCTTCCAGGTCTAGAAGCTTTGTAACGGAATTCTGGTAAATGGTTGGGCTGGATGGAGCCGAGGAAGTCAATTTGGGCTCCTTTCCCCTATTAGGATGGAACCAACCGAAGAGATAAAGCCTTCTACCATGATAAGAGGAACCATCTCCCCTCTATCCAAGCTATATAAACCCCTCCTTTTACAAGCTTCACTAGTTTAATATTGGGATTTTTGGAGATTGAATAATCAGCGAGACATCTATAGATTGTAGATTTCTAGTGTATGTTTGAGGGAGAATATTGTGTTTGGTCTAGTTTGAGACTAAAGGGAACAAGCATTAAAACTTCCATTGTTGGGGCTATCCATGAAATGCTAGTAGAAGCGTGGGAACTCGGATACGTCGAAGGAGGCCAGCGACATCAAGGCATTGGTTGTAAACTCTTTCTGAACCTATATGAATAGAACTATTGATTGATTTCCTACATTGATGTGTTATCTTACATTCTATGGCTTAATGTTCCTTGACCTATTAAGTAGGTTTAATGCAATATTGTATGATGTCATGTTTGTTGTTGTTGTTTGTTTTCTTGTTTTAGGTATTCGAAGGAAGGAAACAGAAAGTAGATGAAGTGAGGAAGCAAAATCATCACCAAGCAAAATAGCATTCTAAGAGTTAGGCCCTCTTATTTGATTCTAGCTTAAGGAGATTTTCCATAAATTGTTTGTTTGTGGCTAGACCCGCTCTCTCGGGCTAGAGGAATTGTTTGTGTGCACACTGAGAATTTACCTGCACCAAAAATTGGCAACTCCACTGGGGAGCCAATCCTTTTGTTTGATTTATTGTAATTAAATGGTTTTGTGTGAACTTTTCTAGTATCACCATTTCCCTTTAGTGTTCTCTGCTTTTCCTGGTTTGCTGCTCTAAACCTAAAATTTACAGCACAAGTCTGGTTTTAGCGTTTGAAAATTTTTATTTTTTCCTTGAATCCTTAGTCAGCGCGTTTATTTTTCTGACAGTCACACCGATCAGCACGAGTTTCTCAAAAACAATCGTGCTAACCCCCTCCTAGCACTTGTTGTCCGTTAGGCAGTCGCACCAATTCCTATAGGTGAGGATGAGGGTTTCCCCTAGATCATAACCAATGTCTTGCCCTTATGATTTCTATCTCTTAGTTTGTTTTGACTGTGTTCTCCTTGACTGGAAAGTTCTTTTAGCTTGGTTGACGTGTTTTCTTGGTTAGCTTTTTATTCACTTGGTTTCTTGAGTCCTTGGATGGTTTGTAGCCCTAGGGCATCTAGGTCATCATCCATTCACCCATTTGTGTTCTCAGCAAGTCAAGTTGATAGTTAAGTTTCTCCTTGCATTTCGCTTGTTAGTCATTTTGTTGCTTTGAATTCCATTTAACAAGTTTGAAAAGTTTCTTTTGTTGATTGAATGTATCTTTTCGGGCATAGATCACATTCCTCATCTTGTTTTTGGTTGAGTCTTTGAATCATTAGTTTGAAACGAATTCTCTTTTGTGCTTTGCATTTGCTTGAGGTTGATTGTTTGAAAAAATTTCGCGGAAGTGTTTGTGAACGATTCGTTTTCACATTTCATTGAAAAATACATAATTCTAGACTGTTGAATCAATATGTTACTTTAGTTAGCATCATTGGATACTAGAGTTGCATCATCATTTGCATTGGAAAAGAAATGAATTCTCTTTACTAGTGAAAGGACTACTTGAAGTGCGTTTGATAGGAAATATTGGAATTGGAAAGAATTTTTCATCATTTTTTTCAAAAAACTGAAATACTGAAAAGGTCATTTTTGCTTTCAATTCCTTGTTTGTTGCATTGAGTGTGTTTTCTACTCTCATTAATGTAAACAATTCATCGAATTGAAAGGGTCCTGTCTCATTTAGCTACATATAGGAGTTTTTCGAGTCACATCAATAAGGCCTAAAAAACAAGACATAATTTCAAGATAAACTCTAAAATGTATTCAATTAACCTAAGGCACATTTGAAACCTAACGAGCACATTTAGAAGTTCTAGGCTAGAGACGTGTTCTGACGTCTTTAAACCTAGAAGTTATCATTCGCTTCAGCACTAGACAACGCTATTACGGACTTGTTCTCCTCGTACCATCACATATATAAAGGGAGACCCCCACTAGGTTGCAATCCTTTATCCATAGGAAGCCGATTATGCTGCCTTGTAAATGTGATACTCCGAACAAGCATTCGGGGAGATTGCATGCCCGTACTTCTTGGTTCGTCAGGAGGTATTCTGCAGTTGACGGTTACCTGGTAATCCTTTTTTCCTAGATCATCCTAAGTAGTCATTTTTATATTGTTTACTCCTTAAATATAAAATATCATCTGAGCGCTTGTCCTTTCGAGCTCGTTTCAAACCGAAAGTGATAGAGTCACCTTTGCTTCTTTCTCAACTCTTAAAACATGAAAGAGCAGCAATTTGTTTTTGCATCTTAAAAAATTGTTGCCCACGATCATATAACTTTCCTGTTAGTCTTTTTCTAGACCACATCATGAGTATACCTTTAATTACATTTTAAAGCCTTAGAATCAATCTATCTCTTCTCATTAATTGAGACAAAATCATCGTGGCTGAACCATTAGGTTCTCCTAGTTCCTCTTCCTCTCCTCTATCTAAATGATCGTCTCAAGAGCCTTTCCCTGAATTTCCACAGTCACTTAAGGACCAAGGTGTTGAAATTGGAATTGTTCTAAGAATTCAACCTTTTTCATCTCATCCTCCCCCTTCCTCAGATACTGGGTCACTTTCTGACATTGGCCCAGAATCTTCGAATAATCCTATCCAGACTCTCGAGAGTCTACCGACTTCTGAAGGTCAGCTTGGACTGGTTGTTTATCCTTTGAATCCTTTGTTTGATCCTATTGTGATATCACCACAACGTCCATATAGTCCATACGATCACTCGGGTATTCCTTTCGAATTATCACCTTGAACATCTTCGGTAGTCCGTCATCGCCTATTTTCACCCATGGAATCAGAAGGTGAAATCTTAGTCTCCTCTCCGAGTCACTCGAATGTTTCCACTCCACGCACAGTCGAGAAGAAGGAATATCATTTCCTCCTGAATGTTTCCCTTACACGAGAAGCATTCCGACCAGTGTTCATCCTGAGTTACCGCATAATGACGTGACTTTAGCTCAGTTGGTTTCAGGTACGCCTACTGCTTCATCACTATATCAGAACCCTATTTGGGCATTTGGCACTATGCCTACCTCAGGTCCATTCATTTAGAACTCGACCTCCCAATCGATGGTGCATTCTACAGTTTCTTCAGTCCCGGTGCAACTCACCGTTCTGAATCCTCTTGTTTCATCAGTACAAGTAACTCGTTCGTTCAACCGACGCTCTCAAGTCATGTCTCTTTCAATTCTTCGATCCCTCCTATAAATGGATATGATGTGCCACTACCTAGGGGAAAAGTTTAGATGTTTATATTATTTCTAGCACAACCAATGTGAGTGGCTCACAAGCTCACATTATTGGAATGAACCAGCCCTCTTCGGGTGCCATTCTAAACCCTGTTGGTCCTGCTGGATTAAGTAATGTCTAGTACCAACAGCTAAACCCTATTGGTCCGTATGGGTCTAGTAACGTCCAGTATCATCAGCCTAATATGGCTCAGGTTCAGCACCAACCTCCTTATGCTCCATATGGTTAATTCGCCCTACATCCCTTAGCCTGGACCTTATGTCCAGTCTGGTCCATCTGCACCTGGTGGGTATGGACAGATATAGTTCAGGAACTTTCAAGGTGTCATTCTAGGAACTGTTCAGGTACCCTTGCAACAACAAGGACAACTTCCGTAGTAGCAAGGGAAACCTTCGTTGCAAAGAGGGAAACCTGCATTGTAGTGAGGGCCATCCATGTAGCAGCAAGGCAAGATGATGTCATGGCAAGGACAACTACAACAACCACAGGAGAAACCCTCACAACCACTGCAACAAACCATACATCTATAAGTGCAATATGCTTCGCAATCCTCCTAGCCTATGCCTTCACAAGGCCAACCTCTGCAGCCACAGGGACATCCTTTACAGCCGCAAGGTCAGCCCTTGTAGCAATAAGGTCAACCTAGGCAACAACAACCCTTATATTCATATCAATAGGGTCAACCTTTGCAAGGACAAGGTCAGGGTCAAGTCTTGCAGTAGTAGGTGCAAAATCCTTACGCCCAAGGGCAACAAGTTCAGCATCCTTTTGTCCAAGGGAAGCAGGTCCAAAATCCTTATGTCCAAGGGTAGCAAGTTGTTATAGACATACTTGGGCACTGCAACCCCATACACATATGTCCATAAACCAAGGTCTTCTGAGTCCCTAAAAGTGTTGTTTCATACCCTAAAGGAACAAGGTCAGCTGATTACATCATCTCCCAGAAGTTCTTCACAGAAAACTGCTCAGAACTGGTCAAAACTGGACTATACAGACTAGTCAGTGCAGAGGGTGTGATGCATCTCACCTGCTCAGTGTAAAAAGTGTGATGCATACTAGAAATCCCTTCTGTAGGGTGCGATGGGCGAGAGTAGACAAATGGCAGAGACAGTTTGCAAGGTAGATGATCATGAAATCTTCCAGAAACTTCTCCTGTGACACTTGCCTCTCTGAATTCGCCCAGCGATGAGTAAGAGATCATCAATCTCAAAGTGGAATCAAGAACTATTAGAGAGAGGACACTAATCAAAATCCCAGAAGCTGACTCACCCCCCTGCAATCATCTATATATGGATCCCTCATCCCAGAGATCCAAAGGCTGGAATATTGTATCTTGTAAGGAAGTGTTGTTGGTTTCCTGGCCGAATATCATAGTGTTGGGTGATCTAAGATTTTCATGAGGTGAAGAAGGGCTTTCATGCTAGGAGGATGACGATGGGTCAGATCAATGGGTTGTAATCCTCTCTTCTAATCTCTATATCAATAAAGTTATTCAAGTTTCCCTCCACATTCTTGTATGTTTGCTAATATAAGCATGTATGTGGTCAATATATATCTGTTCCTATATTGTTTATGACTGTAGATCTCTGCACTTTGAAGGTATTATGCTACTTTGACTTTACAGGTACTCTTTGAAGCGGAGTGGTCAAGGGAGGAGTGGCAAAGATCTTTAAAAGAGGAGAAGGAACAAGCAGAGAACCAAGTGAGAGATCGAGGTTGGTATTATTTGCTCTTCTCCTATCTACTTCTCATAAAGGAAAACGAAAGTAACTTTAATCTGTTTGTTTCTAGCAGCTCTACATAGACACTAGATTTCCCGATAACACAATCGCAAAATCCTTACGTCCAAGGGCAGCAAGTCCAAAACCCTTTTGTCCAAGGGAAGCAGGTCCTAAATCCTTACGCTTAGGGACATCAGGTGCAAAAATCCGTATGTCCAAGGCGAGTAGGCTCAACAACCTTTTAACCCATATGTTTCTAATCAGCAACCTATGGCTGGACAGTTTCAAGGCTTTCAAGGTCAGAATCCTCCCTACGGGCAAGGTAACCTACAATGGGGGAAAAATCAAATGCCATATGGACAAAACCATCCACTATGGGGACAAAATCCTTACCAGCAGGGATGGGTCCTCCAGTTGGGTCCCCTTATTGACCTCAAATGCCTTTCAATACCCAATTTCCATTCTTGGATGCACTTGAATTACCAGATGTCTCTAGACTCACAAATGGCCTGATTCTTTATTCGCCATACTGGACTCCAATTCCATTTGAAATTTCGAGCAATTGTCAAAAGTTGGAAGGAAAAGAAAAAGAGGATCCATAAGCCCACGTGATGACATATCACCTCTGGTGCTCCTCGAATTCCTACGTTGATGATTCCATTCATCTTCAACTTTTCCAGCAAACTCTTACAGGTGTTGTAGCCAAGTGGTATATCGAGCTACCTCGAAATACCTAGCATGACTTTAACACTCTTGCCATGGCCTTTCTCACACATTTCTAGTTGTCAATTCGCTATGAAACTGGCACCCATCTGCTAACGTCACTCAAGCAAGACACTGCGACCCACATCTCTAATCATATCCATGAATGGAGATGCAAGAGTCGCTTGATTAAGTTTGATATTGATGATAAGTTGTTGAATGAGTGGTTCACCAAATCATTTGTCAACAAAATTGTTGAGGACAATGCTATGGTGGATGTGTCACTGAGGAACAAGATATCACACATGCCTAGTATTCACACCTCGTCTATTCACAATCTAGCATGTTATATGATGTGTTACCCAATGTGCCCATACCATCATATGATTTGATGACATCTAAGTCTTCGGCTACACCTCCTGTCTATTAGCGTTTGAGATTTCACCTAGGCTGAGGTAGACAAACCTCAAAGCTACATCAAACCATTTCACCTCGTAGCTAGCCCTACGAGGTATGAGAAGGCTCTCTCGGGTCAAAACTCGGTGGATTTTTGTCAATAGGATGAGTTGACCAATTAGGAACAAGGATTTTAGGCTAGTAAACTGATAAGGGGAATTGATTTAAAGTTTTTGGGTTTTTGGTGGCAATTGGAGGGAGTCCAATTCAGGGTGCGGGGATTGAGCTCAGTTTTTGCAGGTGGGTCTTTGGGGCAAGGTAGGAGCCTATGCTGATGCCTTTAGTTGAAAGAGATGATCAAGGAGGAATGAAGAGAAGCTAAAGAGGGCAAAGAATGAATTTGAATCCTCTCTAGACAGTGGAAAACATAAAATTTAAACAAAATTGAAAGTTGAGCATGGCATGCATGAATTCAAACTTTATCACTTCTTTTGTTTAAATAGCAGCAGGAGATTAAGAAATGGAACACATAAACACACTTACAATAAAAAGTAGGAAACACGCCATCAACATAATAATCCACAAGAATCCACAATGAAGTCTGCAAAACCCTGGCCTTCCTTTTCCTCAAATTGCAGAAATACAAGTAAAATATACAATAGAGCTTCTCCCTCAAGAGTCCAACCATGAAAATGAGTAAGAGAAGGCATAATATAGAAGATCTAACTCCTTTCCCCACCTCTAGGGTCGAGCTCAGCTTCCTAGGAGCTTTTGCAACTAATTCTAAATTAATCACTAGATAATAGGCCAGCACAACAACTTGCCTCTAAAACTTAGGAAACCTATCCATGCATTAAATATTTACCATTTACATCAAAGAAACTTCTAGAAGAGGTAAAGAAGAGTAAAAGTATCTAATGCCATGAAATTTACACAAAAATCCATCATTTACATGCCCAAAAGTCAACCAAAGTGAAAACAGTGCTTTACTGGCCGAACTGGTCAAAACTGGCAAATTTGCCTGAGTGGTCGCACCCCTGGCTCGAGTGGTCACACCTTTTTGCAGCTCTGTTTGAGGGCCTTCCCGGTGTCCAAATCAGGTGCAGGATAGCTCGTTGGAAATTTCTGGAAGTTTAATTTCCAACCCAACTGAAATTTCGGAATTTGGAGTTGATTTGACCTGTCAAAAATCAAATCTCCCAAGACTGGTCAAAAAGTGCCAAATGAGGCTGCCTGAAAGAAGAGTGTTGTTGCAGTCAACTTTTGAATGCCTTCCTCAACCC
>APFE030540181.1:48848-64246 GCA_000404065.3 Pinus taeda | reverse complement strand
AGTTTAAGTGACCAAATCGCTCATGCCAAAGTTTGCTCACTTCATCATTATGAGCAACAAATACTGAGTGAAGATTTGATGACCCAAAGTTGTGAAACTTATACAACTTGTGGAATCATCAGCAATACCAGTAGCTAGAATCTGTTTAGGATCTCTTAGATCCTTGATTACAACATCATGAGGTGAAAATTCAACAATTTTACCTTCACCTGAATGAGTTATCTGATATACAGATAGAAGGTTGCTGGATAAGGTTGAAACACATAATACATCATTAAACTGACCATTGTCTAGATGAACAGTTTCAGTCCCTACAACATTAAGAGATCTATCATCACCAACATATATATTTTTGGTGTTACAATCATTTAAAGAAGAAAACATGGCTTTGTTTTTGGCCATGTGATAAGAGGCTCCAGATCAATGAGCCACTCATGAGAATGAGAAGAAGAAGATACATTTAATGCATAACCAGACTGAGATGATTGACAACGACATGCAGAAAGTGCCATTCCTGAAGATGAAATTGAAGTTGAAGTAGAAGAATGCTCCACATGGATGTTATGTTTCTTCATTGCGGCTTCCAAGGCTTCCATCTTCTTAAAGCATTTAGATTCTAAGTGGCCATCTCGATTACAAAAGTTACAATGTCTATCAGTCTTCTTCCATTTGTTTTTATTGGTCTTATCATTTTGCTGAAATGATCTTTCATTTTGAGGCTGAGTTTGCTTAGGACTCTTGTTTGGTTTAGGACCATTCTTTTTTAGGATATGACTTCTTAGGATTCTTTGAATTTGGTTGCTGCTGGGCGGCTAACGCTTTCTTGGAAGAGTTTCCAAGATTAAGAAGACCAAGGTGTAAGAGTTTTTCTTGTTCTCTTATTAAAGAATCACAAAAAGAGTCAAAGGAAGGGGCTTTGTAGTCTTTTCCTTGACAAATGAAAGCTTCCCTTGTAGAATGGAAGGTGGAAACAAATACAGAGTAGGCTGGTCCCAACTTAGTAAGGATGGAATAAATAAGGTTACTATCTCTTTTCTTAACCTTAACACCTTCCAAGAGATATCTAAGGGTCTTGAATTTGGACAAGAAATCTTCAATGCAAGAAAAATTATTAGGATCCAATGTAAGCAACTCATTTTCAAGTTGATGGGCTCTAATTTCATTTTTAATCCCAAAAACTTTAGTGATTTGTTCCAATGCTTCATGAGGAGTATCAAGTTCTGCAATATGGAGTCTAAGATCAGGAGAAATAGACATCCCTATCAAACCACGTGCTTTATCTTGTCTATTTTCCCATTTATCAACCTTGTCTTCATCTTTTGGTTTCTTCTCTTGGCCCGTGGCTATTCTGTAGAGACCTTTACTTCTAAGTAAATCTTCCATGTAGGCTACCCATTGGAAGTAGTTAGTGGTGTCAAGAATGACTTGGCATGGACTTTCCATTTTTTTTTTTTAAATGAAGCTGAATATGCGGAAAATAAGTGTTCCAATGGATAGATCTCAAAAAATTAGGCTGTTTTAAAAAAAACGGCTCTGAAAAAGGCTTCCGGATGAAGAAGTTATGGCTTTTTGAAAAACAATTGTTGAATTTGCCGGCAAAGTGCGCGAATGAAAAAAACGCCCCCACAAAATGGAGATTTGAACCCAAGACCTCTACTCTCTTAAAATAGCTTTGAACCAATTGATCTATACAAAAAATTTGAGAGAGAGAGAGAGAGAGAGAGAGAGGGGGGCTTTGGGTTGCGTGCTTGCTTTGAGAAACCTCTTTTTTCCTACAAAACACAAAACACAAAACCCAACACGGACATGCAAAGAAAAGAACCTTACGGCTCGAAGTTAGCTTTACCCAAAAAACTAAATATTAAAAAAAAAAATTAGCTTTAGCCGAAAAAACTAAATATTTTTCTCAATGTTTCTGATTTTCCGAGATCACACTAAGGTGCAGGGAAAGAGCATACGCATGAGAAAAAATCCTTCCTTTCTGTTTCTGATTTGCCCAGATCGCACAGAGTCGCAGGGCAAAGAGCATACGCAGAAATGAAAGGTATAGATCCGGTTAAAAAAAAACTAAATAAACCGAAACCGAAATAAGCAGAGAGAAAATAACAGTAAACTGCAAATAAAGACTGTATACCTCCAGATCTTAAAAATGACACAGATAGGGCTACCAGAAACCTTTTCGTGTGAAACGAAAGGGGTTCCTCACTGGAACAGATGCTCCGAACACAACAGAGCAGTCCTCTCTGCCCGTAAGCAGTCAGAAACAGTAGATCTAGGAAACGACAGCCGCATGCAGTTCTACCGGCTTCAGATTTGGATCACCAAATAGCTCTGATACCATGTAGGATTATACAGGGTAAGTTCCTCAGACAGAACACCAAAAGGACACCGCTCACAAACAGATCACAGATCAATACACCAGTATTTTGACGTGGTTAAAACCCTCAGAGAGGGAAACAATCCACAGCTGCGCCAACGTGGCTAAACTACAGGCAAATTTATTAATAAAAGAATAAAATTTACATAAGCTCCTCTCATGCACGGTTAACCTACAAATGACCCTCCATGCGCTTAAATAGAATTCATGGACAATCCGGGTGTCAAGCAACGGATCAAGTGGTCGATAATCCGAGGAGAGAAGAACCGTCGGATCACTACATATCGTGACCATCGGATTGTAAGTTACAAAATGTACAACGGTAAAGAAACACACTTTACCTAACTCTATACCTAACTCTATACTAGACCAAGTTGAACTTAACTATTTCCTATGTGTCGGAATATCCTAACAGAAATTGTACAATGCAGCTTACTGGTTGCATGTCACTGCTGGCTGAAGTTGCACATTGTTTAGTTTCAGTCCTCAAAAAGCCATGCTAGACTGTGCATAACACAGTTCCAACAATCAGTCAGTCTCCTGACAGTTCGGACTCTGCTTTGCATAGTTTTGACAGTTAGTCTCTCGACCTCTCGGCGGAAGTTGTGCAACCTTCATGATCAATCACACAGGTATGTTTCAAGTTAGTTCTCAAGTTCATTTTGGTTTTCAACTGACAGATTACTTTCCATGAGGGTTTCCATGTCTCCAAGTATCATAGGTGTTCATTTTCCTCTTAGCAGCACAAGTACAATGGTTTCCAGGAGAGAAGAGTCAAAGACACCATTCAGAGCAGACTTGCGGATGCAGTCGATCAAGTGTCTATGAACTTGCCTACCGACAAAGACATCAAGTTGTTTGTAGACAAGGACATCAAGATATGATGGTAGCAACATCATAGCAAGCAACACCATGAACAACAGCTGAAGGCAGCATACCAGATGCAATGAATGCAAGTGGAAGGTTGTTGACAACATAGAGGTGGAACAAAGTTGCAAGCTCAAACATATCCACTTGTGATGAAAGCAAATTTGGAGACTTAGGCTATGAGGTGACAACATGAGATGAAGATCGTTTGAAGGTAGAGAATGGAACAGAGAAGGAGTTGAATGTACTGAAGCAGCAACTCAAGGAAGAATAGGTGTTGCATAGATGAGAGAATGAGTTGCAGCAAGAACAGGTACAACAAGGGGTGTAACATGCACTCATGGATGAAACTGTGCCCATAGAAGTTATATCCATCCCAGCACTTGGTACAGAGTAGACATGGTGAGCAGTGTTTTTGATCGCATGCAAGGGAATTCAGTGGTTTTCATGTCATTGTGCGCACTCATGCGATCCCACCCATTCAGCACACTCATTGAGGAAAAAACAAGAAGCAATTCTGACTTGAGCTAAACATGCGGTTTACAGTTGATGTGCATGACTACCAACACACACTGGAAGATCAACATGGAAACTATGCATCAGTGTGTTGCCAGTTTGGCCACACCCAAGAAGACCATGCGCATGCTAGTAGACGAATTGGATGGAGGAGCCATACCAATGCACCCGGATGCAACAGAGGCAAGAGTTCACTTCAGCAAGATGTCACCATGGAGTGCATGCACACCATCGCGGACGACCAAGCTTGGCTCAGCTCACCACCTTCACCATCGCAAGCATGTCAAAGAGTCGGTCTAACCACAATGGACCAAGTGTCAGTGATGTTTTGCATGGCTTGCTCAAGCCTTTTTGTCGATAGTTGGATGTAACAGTCATAGAGTAGATGAAGAGTCATGAGGGTAGACGAACTGTCACAAAGGGGAATGTCAAGGGTCACCCCACCCTTTGCTATAAATAGAACCTCATAACTCATTGTAAATTCTTTTGGTCAGCCAAGCTTCCGATAGGACTATCTTAGAGAAAGATTGGACAATATTGTAATGAGCCTTGGCTTCTCCACTGCACAGAGCTAGTACATCTCTTTGGAGGACCAAGCAGTTGTGGTTGTAACGTTCCATTGTAGGAACTATTGGTTGGACATGGATGTATTGTATGACTGGAACTTACACTTATGAATATAACAGAGCCAACATATTTCATGCATATGTTGTATTCTATCTATCTATCTGGTTTACTCTAAATGATATATGTATTTGTTTGCTTAAGCATGCATGTATGGACTATTCTATATAAGTATGTATGAATCTTTCTAAAATGTGTTGTTGGTTTAACCATCAATTTGGATTTCTCGCTAACTTTCTTTCCATATTGTGATGCATCTTCGCTCGTGTGTTCCCTTCCAAGCCACGTACTATTATAGGTTTCCAAGGGGCGCACTAACTTCACCATCATTGTGTTAGAACCTCTCATGCACCTTCCTTGACTTACTGCAAATGTCACACCCTTATCACAAACAGGGACATATTACCTGCCTTTGTGCAAAATCACAGTTAAGGAATTATCATACGACCCACTGTTGGGACTCCTACACCAAACGGGCTGAGGTCTAATTGGCACTTCTTACCGGGGAGATCCCCTTAAATGTTGGTGGGTCCAGCACCATCAACATACTGATAATTATTTGTGAATTATTAGGGCTGCTTACAGTCTTTCTTCTTCATAAAATAATTACACCTAAGAAACTCAACTAACAGACATAAGAAAGCAAACTCATTGTGCAAAATAGACAAGGGACACAAGAATTAGGGTAGTGGCTAGGGAAAAACCCACGAGTGAAAAACCAAGAAATCTTCTTTTCTTAGAGAGTCAATCCATCAAGAGATATTAAAGTCAAGTTATGGTCAAATTCACCAATTTTCCAAGTCATCCCCTTGTCACAACTGTCAACCACAAAAGTCACCACAAATTATTTGTACTAGTTCTACCAATCACCAAGTCATCACTCTATCACAAGAATCACCACAAATTCTTTGTACTAGTTCTACTAATCACCACAAACCTATGTAAAAATTCGTATTTCTATCATTGATAATTCAAATCACTTCAAAGTATAAATTCACACTACTTCATGGATTCCTATCCTTTTAGAGTATCACCATAGATGTTGATGCCCAGAGTATTACCACAGGTTTGAAATGTTCACAAGCTTCACAGATTCAATTTTCTTCAGAGTTACCATAGGTTCTGATGCTCAGAGTATGACCATAGGCTCAAATTGTACACAATATTCACAAATTTGGATTTCTTCATAGAGTTACCACAAGTTTGGATGACCTGAGTATGACCACAAGTTCATACTATACACAAGCTTCATTCATAGTGTTACCATTGTTTCAGATGCCCAGAGTATCACATGTTTAGATTATTCACAAGTGTTACCAAATGTTTTGGAACTTCTTCTTTTCTTGGATTCAAATGCCAAAATATTTCATTTGTTAGAAACCTTGAACAATATTGAGGGGGGCGGGGGGGCGAGAATCAATATTGTGCCTTATGATCTATTTTTACTAAATTTTTCCTTTTTTACACAATTAATGAAACATGTATAACTAGAAACACAATGATAGATCATATAAACATATAAAACATAGGAGCAACCATAAAAACATATAACCATGAGAAGAAACACATCAACAATAAAATGCACACATAGAGACACTATATGTAAGGTGGAAACCACAAGGGAGAAAAAAATTGTTAGATGTTCTTCCCTTCTCTTCTTCTATTATCATAAAAGTCTTCTTTTACATATGATCATTGGCCACCACTAGTTTGCAAGCCACAACTTTCATATCATGCGAGCCACGACTCGCTCTAGGACACAACCTGTATGAAATTTGTAGGCCACCACCTACAAGAAGCCACCACTCCCTCGAATTTGTAGACTTCCACCTACTGGAAGCCACCACTCCTAATAATCACTAACCAACCAACACTGGACTATACAACCGCCACTGGATGGGAGGCACCACTCCCACATTCTCAGGCTACCACTTGAAGGATGTCCCTATACCTTTAATACGCAATCCACCACTCGCCATAGTGAATGTCCCAACCTTCAAGCTCTCCTGTGGACCACATTCATAATATTTCACATGGGATCCATGATCTCTGCAATTAAACAATTGTGAGCCTCATTTTGTCCATTTTCATATTTGACTCACAATATCAATCTGCTCATAAAATAAATCAAACACTTGTAACAGAATCACCAATATGCATACAAAACTTTGCAACATAATTTCATCCAAAATATGCTCAGTAAAATCAAAATCCTATAGCAACACATAATGGCAATCTGATCTACGCACTCAGCCATAACAAGAATTCAAGAAACCATAGAAAACTCAATACTAAAGCTACAACAAAGAAATCTCCAATGAAACCCCTACAACGCAAATGCATCAACAATCTTATCTCTGATCTATAATTGTAATAGCTACAATAAAAACTCTCCTCTCCATATCAACAACAACTAGGAGCCATAATCTGCAACACAAATATGTTAAACATATAGAGCTAGTGTAACTCCATTTTCCTATAAAATATGCTCCAAAAATGAGCTATGATCTACTCTCTAACTCTGCATTCTTATAGCATACACTCTCTCAATCCAACCTCTTCTACTTCATTCTCTAACATTTTTTAATTAATGGAAGGTGCAATAAATACACATCACTAATCCTCATTATCTTTGACATAATCACCTTCTAGAAGTTGGTTACACATTCTTGACATTTTTATCAAAAGTCTCGAACAAAAATCATCGGAAAAACTATTAAAAACACAAAGAGTGCACACTTATTTCATAATTTTCACTTCTATGACATGTACACTAATTTAATGAAGACAAGTAACATATATATGCTAGTTTCCCACACAATAGTAGTACATACATCTCAATCTTCAAGTTCCTCAATATTTTTAACCACTAGTTGGAGCTCAGCTTCAGGAGTGAACTTGAGATGCAATGACAACCTTCTATAACACCTATGCAACATCAAGAACATCAACATAAGGGCTTAGCTTGTTAAACACATCTACATCATCAAGTTAGGATCATGGAGGACTAGTTGGCCAACCACTTCAACATGAAACATCATCTCTACATCAAAATAATAATAAATCATCATAAATCATGAGGACTACCAAGATCAAGTTGACATCAATGATAAGATAGATAGTGCTAAATCCATGTTGACATTAATTTCAACACTACAATGCCAACGTCCTTCCTATGCTCAGATGAATTGTTCTTGTGTGAGATCAAATTTGTTTTAGGAGAGAGTGAACATGCCAATTTATAGTTGTTCATCCATTTGAAGGGACACAACTCCTAGGCATGACAACTTGATTACAGGAGGGCCGACTTGGACACTTTGGGCTTCAAATAAATTTAAACCTTATTTTTAATAATTACAAATAATTTTGAGCATGAAGATCATGCTTTTCAAGTACATCAATGATAAATATATAATATGAAGACTGACCAAAACTACAAACTTCAACATAGAATATAAAGTTGAAAATATTATTTTGAGACCTTTCTGTCTAATTCTATGGAATGATTCAATATGAAAAATTTTCTTAACATGACCCCACCAAAGTACAAGCAAGTTGACCCAACCAATTTTAGAGGTTGGCCCCATTGTTCATTGTACATCTATAAATAAAGGGCATATGAGAGTGCATGATTTGATCATCCAAGCAAGAAGATATTTGAGGTGACAAGAGGAGTTGAAGAATAATTTTTTGGGTGATTCTTGGAGTCTAAAGTGGAAGAAAAATGCAAATTATGGGGAGAACAAATTATCTTGGAATTTTCACAATAAATTTTCTTCTAGGATGTTTCAAAATGTGAAATGTGGAGGATATAGATAGAATATTTTCATGTACTTATGATTAAATTTTTATACCCCAGTTCGCTATAATTTTGGAGATATGCGCAGAGGGAGTTAGGCCTCCTGAATGCTCCTAAAATCTTCTTCAAACAAGCCAGCTTGGAATTTTTCACTAAAATTTTTCATTTTGGATTTTTTGGAATGTGAACCCTAAAGATAAAAATAGAATATATTCATGTACCCATGGCTAATATTTCAGACCCCGTTTCACCATAATTTCAGAGATATGGTATGAAGAAGTGAGGCTTCCTCAATGCTCATAAAATCTACTTCAACATGCCAACTTTTTATTTTCACTATAAATTTCTTTCTACGATGTTTTCGAATTTGAAATCTGGAGGAGATAGAGGAGATTTGAATATATCTGTAGTAGAACTTGTAGACCTTTTTTTGCTATAATTTTATGGATATGTTATGAGGAAGTTTTGCTTCCCGAATGTTCATAAGATCTATTTCAAACAGGTCAGCTTGGTATTTTTTCTATAAATTTCCTTTTTTGATGCTTCAAACTCTAAGATATGGAGGATACAAAGAAGAGATATCAAGGTACCTATAGTAGAATTTTTAGACCTTTTTTGCTATACTTTTGGAGATATGATCTAAGTAAGTTAGTATTCTTGAATGCTCCTAAAACATGTTTCAAATAGGTCATATTGGAGTATTTGCTATAATTTTCTTTCTGAGATGTTTTAGATTGTGAGATATGGAGCATACAAGGAAGATATCTCTATGTACCTATGAAAAAAAAAATAGAACCAGATTTGCAAAATTGGATACGTTGCATGTTGTGCAAGTTTGTCCTTAGGAAGAAACCATTTATTTTTGGAGAAATAGAATTAATGAAGGAAGAATCAATAGGTTGATACAATGAACAAAAAACAACAAGTAGATTTGGTGAAAGTAGAAGAAACTAATAGACATTATGAAGAAGCATGTATATTCAATGAAGTAGGTTGGTTCTTACAAAATAATGGAGGGGATTAGTGTCTGCTATAGGTTGGTGCCTACAAAGTAGCAGAGGGAATTGATGTCTCATATAGGTAGGTGCCTACAAAACAATAGAGGGGATTGGTGTATCCTATAGGTTGGTTCCTACAAAGAAAAAAAGGGGATTGGAATCTCCCATATGTTAATGCCTACAAAGAAATAAAGGGGATTGGTGTCTCATGTAGGTTGGTGCTTACAGAGAAGTGGAGGGAATTGGTGTCTCTTGTAGGTTGGTTCCTATAAAAAAAAGAGGGGATTAGTGTCTCCTATAGGTTGGCACCTACAATATATTTCATATAAATAAGTTTTCTAGTTTCTCCCTTAAGGGTTTCCATGTGTATATTGTTTTACTTGTTCAATTTATGGCATTGATGTTTTATGGTGTTTTAATTGATTTAAATAAGAAAAAAAAATTCATTATACTGATTCATGTTGGGTGTAGAGCCTGATTATATTCTGTATTCAAATTTTTCAGTGGGATGTATACCCCAGGAATATTGTACACCCCTCCACGTGGGGGGGTGTGAGGGGGACTTGTCCCCCCCGTGGGGGTCTGGGGGCCAGCGGTCCCCTGCGGGGGTTCAGGGGTAGCGCCCCCGAAGCTAAAAATAGTGGTAAATTGCCTTGTAAAAGTATAGTAATTTCTAGTCAATCTAGGTCATTCATTAGGCGGATGATCTGACGGTAGAATTTATGTTTAATTTAGGGTTTTCTTCCCTAGAAGGCAACCCCTCGCTATATATGAGGGAATTGTACTGCGTCTATGTATATATGTATTCTAAGTGAGGAAGAGAGAGGAGATTGAGAGCGAAGAGGGTGTTACAGTGGATCTACTATAGGTTGTATCTCTTCAGTTTGCTGGATAATATAAAAGGAAGGACTAGTTGTTTCTCCGTGGACGTAGCCAAACTGGGTGAACCACGTATATCTCCGTCTCTCTTGTTTTATGTGTTTTCTGTGTTTATATTTCTGCAATATTCTATGTGTTCCATTGCTCTGTAATATATAATTTTCTAACAATTCACCCCCTTCTCAATATACTTATGAATTCCAACAATTGGTATAAGAGTAGGTTCTTTCATAATCAATTTAACCACTATGCAGATCATCTCAAAGGGACCATGACTAGTTAGGATGGTTCTTACGCAACAAATTCTCACTCTTTGATGGAACAAATTATATTTTCTAGAAGATAAGGATGAGGGAATATCTAATGTCTTCTGGTGCTGATGTATGGCTTTCTATGGTAGATGGATATAAATTTCTAGCAATTTCTCCAACAAATGTAAATGAGAAAAATGTTTTTGTAAATAATTCGAAAGAAATGAATTCCTTTTTGAGTGGTCTCATTGATTTAGAATTTGTCAAGATAATGTAGTGTGACACTATTACAAAAATTTGGAACAAGATTCAAAGCAGATATGGACGAGGTGACAAGGTAAACAGGGCTAAACTTCAAACTCATAGAATGAAATGTAAAAGTTTAGATATGAAAGAAGAAGAAGACATTGCACATCTTTTTCCTTCAAATAGATGAAGTTGTGAACACTATTAAAGGATTGGGTGAAAATATTGAAGAACCAATAATTGTTTAGAAAGTTTTGAGATCACTTCCATCGATGTTTAATCCAAATTTTTCAGTTGTTAAATAAATGAAAGAACTAGAAAATCCGAAGATGGATGAACTACATGGAACCCTCATTGCATAAGAGATGAGAACAAAAAAGGAGAAGTTAGGATTAAGGGAAGCAACCTTCAAAGCACCACAGAAGAAAAAAACACACAAGGACCACGATAACTTCAACTTTGAATCAAATTAAAATAATCTCAGTTTGTGAAGAATCTAAAAGGGGATATGGAAAGTATAAATTTAAGTTACCATTCAAATGTTTTAAATGTGGTAAAATAGGTCATTATGCTTCTAAATGTCCACCTGAAAAATTGGAAGATAATGATGATGAAGAAGAATATAAAGATAGAAGGAAATATCATAAATGTATAAATAGAAGAAAATTTAATGAAAATAGGAAGACGTGATCTTGGAAGAAGAAAAGCTTCGATTCGAAAGAAGATAGTAGCTCATTGGAAGATATTGATGAATATACATCTAATGAAGATCAAGAAGAATTCATATTCATCATCATGAAGACTCAATGAATTGATTAGGAGATATGATATTCATAGGAAGAAGTGAAAAATCTCAAAACATCTGATAGCTCCAATAATTTATTAGATGTAGAAGAAGTGAAAGCCATCTCAAAAGGAACTAGCAAAGGAAAATGTAAACTACTATTCTACGTAATTGTATAAGAAGAGGTCATCTTGCTTCTATATGTCCACATATAATTTTATAAAATAGTAATGATAAATAAGAACATGAATATAAGAGAAAATATTATGAGTTTGAACAGGAAAGATGTGACTCATTAGAAGAAAGTAATGAGTATGCATCTGATAATGACAAAAATAAATTCCTACTCATGACTCTAGAGGCCTAATACTATGATCAAGGGAAATCATATTAAGAAGAAGACGTTGAAGGCGAGGTAGATTTTGAAGGAGAACTAATAAGTAGACTCATAAGCAATAACAAGAAGTAGAACAAGTTGTTGTAGAAACATGTGAAAGAAAAGAACCACAATCTTAATAAATGAATAATATGTCTCATAAAAGAGGCAAAGAGAAGAGAAGATATATGGCTAAGAAAACTCGACGAAAAGGAAGGACATTGTAAGAAACAAGAAGTTGAGATTGTTTCCTTGAGAGAGGATCTAGAAAAATCCAGTGATCGCCTAAATCAAAGTTTAACTTTTGGAAATAGATCTAAAGTCTTAGATGATATTATAAGTTGCCAAATATATCTTCTTGTTAAAACATGTCTTGTGTAGAAAATATGGTGTATATTTTCAACTTCTCATGAAGTTTTAATCAAAATCACAAGGCAAAAACCTACTATATAGCTCTGCGAAAGTAATTCAAAATCTAGAACAAAAATTTTAATCATGGAATAAGAAATAACAGACATGCACACAATAGTTTTCCCGGGGTAAGAAATCTACCAAAAACCCCAATGCCTACTTGCATTAATCTGATGAATAGAGATGTATTACAACTGCTTTGAGAACCTAAGCACAACCTTCAAGTGAATAACCTATCTCTCTACTCATTGAAAAGCTATAACCCATACTTAGTCAATTTCCATCTCTGCTTGAGCCTCTATTTCCTTACATAATTCTTTAAGAAATTAGGCCCCTATTATTTAGGAATTTCTCCAAAATGGATTGCGCAATGCCTCAGGTTGATCATCAAGTTTCATGCAACACCTATACACTTCGTAATAGTCTACAACTGATGTTACATTTCCTTGGAATCTCCACCTCAACTGGGTCACTCAAATTATCTGCATGCACTAGCTATTTTGGGTTGATTGATCAATTAACTGGATTATCATTGAGTTTGATTGAAGTCCCACTGCACAACTGACCTTACACTAGTTCCTCCAACAGTTGGAACTAGTTTAACTGAAAACAACTTGGGATAACTGACTTTTTGTACAAAATAGTAATCAAACATGCTTAACTGAACTCTAACTCCTCCAACTCAAATTTACTGATTAAACTAGGTGACACAAAGCCATGTCACATAAGTTAACTGCATCCAAGTTGTCTGCTATTGTGGATATTCGATTTTTCTCAATTTAATCAAGGAAAAATAAAATTGAAAATTTCTTGCTGCATTTTTCAACACTCCCTCTCAGTAAGAAAGCGATTATCAAACACCCCTATCCTACACCTGTGGAACTTGAAGTTCCCTCTTGATAAGGCCTTTGTCAAATGTCAGCATCTTTTTCCTCTGTCGAAATGTAATGAAGAAACATTATCTGCCTCTACACACAATCCCATAAATGGCGATACCGAATATTTATATGCTTGGATTGATCGTGAAATACAAGATTCTCAAAGAGATTGATGCAACTATGGTTATCACAATATATCACAGTTGGATCCATCATCTCATCAAATAATCCAAAAGGTATCCAAATCACCTCACATGCTACTTGACTTGCAGCCATGTATTATGCTTCTACTAATCTGAGTGCCACAAATATTTGCTTCCTATTGTACTAGGAAACTGCTGCAAACCCAGCAAATTAAACCTGATTTACTCTTTCGGTGCGATGGAATCCTCACTCAATATGAATATGTGAAGCCACACAACTTCACTCCCTTTTTTCGTCCATACCATACTCCAAATTAGGCAGTGCCTCTGAGGTACCGTAAAACATGCTTAGCTACCTTCCAAAATAATTTGGTTGGCCTAACCATATCTTGTCCTAGTTGGTTGAGTGCATAGAACATATCTAATCATGTGTTCACAAGATACATCAGTGAACCCACTGGCTGTCGATAAATTGTAACATCCACTTCTTCACCTGAAGTGGAATCCTCCTTCCTCCAGTTGGTAGCTAGAGATGTCTCCATTGGTTTGCAACTCTCCATGCGGAACCTCTGTAGTATCTAATTTTTATACTTTCCTTAAGAGACAAACAGTTCCCTATCGCCTTTCCATACTTCCAACTCGAGGAAGTAGTGCATGAGACCCATGTCTTTATTTCAAACACAAGTTCCTCCTTGCAAGATCTGGTCAACTTCTCATCACTAGTTAAAATGAAATCATTAACATATAAGACAATAATAAGAAATTTACCTTCTATTAAGATATGATAGAGTTTTTCATCCACTTAACTTTTAGTTGAGCCCAAATTGGTGAGATAGCTATTTATCGCAGTGTACCAATCATAGGGTTCTTGTTTGAGACCGTACAAAGATCACTTGAGTTTGCACCACCTTGGGACTCTCGATCAAATGTATCAAAACATTTTGGTTTCTCGATGTACACATCCTCCTCAAAATATCCATTGAGAAATGTTGTTTTTACATCCATATAGTGGATCTTCCACTCCATCTCTGTAGCTAGAGAAAGAATTGATCTAATGGATAAATACCTTGCTATGAGAGAAAATGTCTCCTCATATTCAATCTCTTCAAATTGGGAGTACCCTTCGGCCATAAATCTGGCCTTACACTTCTCTATGCTTTTGTCTACTACATGCTTGACCTTGAATATCCATCTCAAGCCCACAACTACTTTATCTGCTAGTCTTGGGACCACTTCCAAAACACTGTTATTTACAATGGATTCATATTCTTCCACCATTGCACCAAACCATACAGGTTTCTCTATTGCTTCCTCAAAAGAGGATGGCTCAGTCTCTGCAAACTCAATCATCAGAGCCATGTATCAAGTGTATCGATTAGGTGACCTTCTCTATTTGCACTAATTTGAAGGAGAAACCACATTCTCCCTTGCATCCTGCATCAGTCTTTCAACTTTCCTGATTCTATTTCTGCCTTCTCTAGATGGATCTGCTTGAGTGGATATCTCCACTCTCTTCCCCTCAATTTGTGGCTACTCCAAAACTTCTTGATTCTCTTCCTTTGGAGCTAAAACGTCCTCCTCTAGTGGGATCTGAATCTCCCTCTCAAGAGAGAAACACATTTCTTTCTCCCCATCAAATTTTACATCCCTTCGCACAACTGTCGTCCTGAGGGATGAAAAGTACAAACAGTAGTTGTGTGGAGTTTCTATCTAATTGATCCCCCAATTCTTCTACTGGCTCTAGCTTATTCCTTATATCTTTGAAGACATGGCAGTAAATAGAGGCTCCAGAAATCCTGAAGTGCAACACATTTGGATTCCTCCTCGATAAATCCTCCTTCACTTTAATCATGCCAAGAATCCGACGAGGACTCTAGTTCTACAAATACACTATTATGTTTCATGCCTTGTCCCACAAGTGTACAGGTAGGCCTTGTTCATGAAACATCACCCTCGCTGCTCCCACAATGCTACAATTCTCTCTCAGCCACCCCATTCTGCTACGGGTTTTGGGGTGCTGTTAAATATCATCGAGCACCTACATTTGCACATTTTTTTTTAAATTCATTCAACATGTACTCACTGTTGGATACCTATACCAATAGGTTTCATATTTCATGATTGGCAAATTCAAATACCAAATATGCTCTGCTTTGCTGATACAAAGATCACATATTTCCAAGGCAAGGCAAGGTGGGTACATGCCTTCATGTTTACTAAATTTTGATGGATGGTCCAACAGTCTAATC
>APFE030540170.1:54790-66569 GCA_000404065.3 Pinus taeda | reverse complement strand
CTTCTTCTGCGATTTATGTGTTAATAAAGTTTGCCTTTCGATGAGAGTAAGTCTCTGTCCTGACTTTTGTTTATCCTCTAATGCTTGTATGATGACTTCCTCAGCTGGTGTTGAATTGCCTAAAGAGTCTGCTCCTGATGATGATGGGTTAGTTTTTGAATTGTGGGGGGTTTTTATGAATCTACCCTGACTGTCTCTAAATCTAGGCATAAATGAACATGATTTCTAACTTTGTTTTTGCTTATTTTTGTTTATTGAAATTTTTTCTTTTTAAATCCTTTAAGTACGCCTCCCCGGCAACGGTGCCAAAATGTAGTGTCCTGTCTAGGGTGCTAGACTAGGCTATATTTATTATCGACTAGGATGTGTAGACTTAGAGGCATGCGTCTAAAGTATATAGACATAAAGGATTATTAGCTAAGTGGTTATGATGGTAGGTCACAAGACTTCTTTACAGAAGATTGAGGTATGTTACCTATCACCCAAAAACTTAGGTCACTCAGTTAATCTACCCAATTACAACACTGTCATTCAATTCATTTACCAAATTAAAACACTGTGTATCACTACAAACCAAGATTTCAATCTACTTACAAAGACATTATGCATAAAACCCTTGTTCAGCAAATACCCAGCATTCACTAATATTCATGCAAGATAAAAACATACAGAAATCATAAGCATACTTTGAAATGATAACAGAGTTCATGACATTGTTTTAAAAGACAACAAAGGATCGAATCCCTTACAGGATACGATTCACAATCTCAATGATGAACTGTTCAAGCACTATCATAAACATAAACCATACGCATTCTATTGAAATCAACAACCAATTCTAATTACTGTGCATATCATTTAATACCCTAAGTTTCAAATGAAAAGGAAATGACAGTATACCAAGTTAATGCAGGGCCCGTCCGCGTTCCAGAGGTATACTGGACTGTGATCAACCGATTATCAAATCAACGCAACAAGGAAAAGATCGTGACTGCAACTATGTCTTTGATATTAAGTTCAAACTCTGTTTTCAAACGATACAACGATAACCAACTACTGACTACTCAGAACTTTGTTTACATATGTTTTTACAACCCTTACATTTCGAAAACGAATGTACATTCATGATGTGGCTGTTGCTGCTTTTATCATGTCGTGATTTTTTAAAATGTTTCTATCCTAAACTGATTTCAAAAAGGAACAAAACTAAATCAATTTAGAATGCTTTGTTGTTGCTGCCTTTGTCGCCAACATGCTATACTTTGACCTTCGTTGACCACACATGTAGGAGGGTCGATTCTGCTGTAGGATAGGTATTCATCCATGCTTGGACATTCTACTTTTCATCCCTACCCTTCTCTCTAGCCTAGTTGTCATGCCACATGTCAAACAATGAACCAATTACAGGATGTTGGAACTTCCTGTAGCCATTTTACCAAAAATTCCTAATTCGTTAACATAAAACTCCTAAATCAATTTTAATGCATTTTAATAACTATAGGACTATTAACTAATCAATTTTCAAGGGATCTAAAAGATATATGATGGAAAGAAGTAGGCAAATGATATGTTTTAGGAGGAAAAAGGAGGTCATGGCATGGTACCAACAGTTATGATGTATGGCTCTTATCATGTTTTGGTTAGTGCATGAAATGTTAGTGAATATATGACCTAATATATGATAATGTAGCTATTGTGATAAGGCATCAATGCTTCCTTACGAATCTTAGATAAGTATGAGAACCCTATGCTCATATTTGTTGTTATGACTTGTAGATTAGATATTTGTGATATGTTTGACGAAATGCCAGTCATGGCTAGTAGGGGACTTGTCAATTCAATGATCAAATGTTTCCATTAGTATACTTGTTTCAATGTCATTTATCATTTTTGAAGTTTTCATGAAGTTCCCAACAGTGGCTTGAGTCCTAGCCCTGAAAAGGTGGCACAAAATCTGGGGTCATTGACTCAGAACTAGCCAAAAAATTCCACATTTGTTGGCATTCCTTCTTGAGGGAGCGACTGGAAGGCCTTAGTCACATGCATGGCTATCATGGGAGTGGTGGGGATCCAGATCAGTGAAATATCAAGTTATCTCAGGGGTTGGTCACTTGGAATGGTTGGTTGGCTCCTGAAGGTTCTCTAGCATTTGTGTAAGGTCATAATGGTTTTGTTTTGTTGATTCCACTTCCTTAACTATACATGGGAAGTTGAATCACATCATAGTAGCCTCTTGTCACATGTTTACCTAAGCAGACCAGTTAACTTGGGTCAATATGGGAGGAGGGTGTTAAAGGGTGGTATAAAAGCAGGTTTCATTCTCTTTGATTAATATTTCGTTTATGTTCACTTTGGGTGTTATCTGATACCAACAAGTGTTATTGGAGCTTCTAGGTTCAACACTTGGACTGGATGGGTGGAATGTGTTTGTCATGCATGCATGAAGGTTGTATATGTGCTTGTTATGTATGCATGGTGGTGGTCATTGTTGCAATTGTGTTTTCATGTTGGAGTTGGTGATGTTGTTGTTGGGATGTGTTTGTCATGAATGAATGTCATTTGCATATGCATTTGTTATGCATGTCAGCGTCCATGTGTTGTTATGCATGCATTGTCATGGTTATAGTTATGCATGTATAGTAGGTCAAACATGCATTATGAGGTCATTGTATGTAGTTTGTGTCATCATGATGTTGTTGGTTGCTATGATGCTAATGTGTTGGATGAGATAGAGAAGGAGATTCAGATCATCAAAGCAAGGTTACAACACTAGATGGACCTCAGGTAAGAGAAGATCATCATAAGTGTTTGTATGGTAGGTATGTACATATGTTGATTGATCATTATTATAAGCATTAGGGTTATGTACATGTTTGTTAGTCTATGGTTGTTGTGGTTACATGTATGATAGATGTTATTTAATCAATATGATCATATGTACATGTGTTGGACAGTAATAAATAATAGTAACATGTTTTTCGTATTCATTATGGTCATACACTTGATGATTATGGTCATTACAATTGAGGTCTTTAGGCTATTATGTTTTGTGCTAATTTGGATTGACCTATGCTGATGATTATGGTTATGACATTCAAGTATGAGTTAATATATTTGTCATATTATGTCATACTAGTCTGAACTAATTTGTGAAGATGTGATAGCCTCCCCCGAGATACATTAAAGAATAAGTTTGATTATGTCATGTATTTGGTGTTTGAGTGTTTGATTATGTCATCTAGTTGATTTATCTAACATGGTACATTTATAGTTTGTTTGAATGTCTTATTAATTACATGATATGAGTATGTGTATGCAAGATTGCGTGAAGGAATGTTCTTGTTTTAAGATGATTGTAATAACACATTATGTGTTGCGATAGCTGATATGCACTTGAGTGTAAGTGGGTGCTAGTTGTAGTATTATGATTAATGACTATGATTTGAATGTTGATTATGATATGGTTGTTAGTCTTGGTAAAGGTTGATTTCAAATTAATAGACATAATATTTTGATCTTTTGAACATGTGAATGACATGTGTAAATAGTTGTAGGGAGACATGCTTGGTATTAGCATGACAAGGTAATAGTTTATGTGTTTGTATAACTAACATTTGGGTGATGCGATAGTGCATAGTAAGACTTGATTTTAGCAAGGTAAGAGTAAAAAGAAAGGAATTGGGTGAGAATTCCTTTGGCTATGTTTAGAAACTACAATTCCAAACGAATGAATGCTTTGAATATGAGAAGTCTTCTTAGCCTTGATTTTGTCTGATATTAGGTGGATATGTGCTATATTTATGAACATGTACTTGATAGGTATGATATCTAGTTTTCAGTTATGGCATGATTCGTCAAGGAATAAAAGTATCTTGATAGATGATGTATGTGCATGTTCAGAAATAAGGTAGCGTGCTTGGCACAATGAGGTAAGGTAACTGGTATATTGTTATATTTATTTATGCATTTGCAATTATGTGCTTATGGTAGTATGATGCAGGGAATTGATTGGAAAAAGAGATTGCCATGAAATATTGAAGAAGGTTTGGGTTGAGATTTCCTTTAGAGTGGTTTGGAACGCATGGGGATTAATTCATGGTGTTTTTTGCTAGTTTTGTGCCTTCGGTATTTTGTGATCTGCTTGAGCTTGATTATGGATTTTGATTGTGTTTGACGTAAGGTCTTTCCACTTTGTTTGTGATGTCATGTTGCTATTACTGTTTTATGGTTTTATTCTTATTTGTTTCATTTTCTTGCCTTTATGTTTTGAGTGCCTTGGGAATTGGTTGGGAAGGAGGAAAGTTAATGGAGCTTAGGGAGAGCTGGATGAAACCTAGCAAGTAATGTAAGACCTGGATGAAGCTTGATGCATGAGTAAGGGAATTTGAAGGCAAGAGTATAATAGTCAGTTCGACTGGTGGGTTTCATTGGGGTAAATGGACAGTGGCAGGATAGTTATGGGAAAGGTAACATAAAAGGTAGAGTAAATGGATTTTAGGTGTCAAATGCCTTAGCTATGTTCGGAACTATTTTCTCAATGTTTTTCATGGACTAAGGGAGTTCTCTTAACCTTGACCTTATGATATCTAGTAATTATGTTGTGATCATGATTACGTTGATGTATGTATATGTATACATGTATGTATGTATGTCGTTATATGACACAGTTGTCAAATATCATGGTTGTTGTATGCTAATGCTTATATGTATGTATGTATGTCATTGTCTGACAAGGTTACCAGGGATCATGCTTGTGGAGGAATGATTTCTTATGCAAGTGAATGGCATGAAGAGGTTCTTGGTTTTATGAGGAATCAAGTGGGAAGAGTAGCCCTAAAAAATCTATGAGGTCAGTATCATGTAGTTATGAGTTGATATTATGTGATTATACTATGTATATGTTATGGACAAGCTAAACTGAGGGATACATCGGCGGGATGAAAGCAGTGTGATTTGTGGCATGCTAGGGCAAGCATGGATGGTGGAAAGACACTAGAAGTAAGGTTACCTAGTAAGGACAATGTGGTCTTAGGATGTGCAATACTGGTGTTGTGTACATGTAGCATATGTAGTATTATGTACATATGGTGTTGTGTGCATGTTGTATATATGGTGTTGTTTGTATATATGATGTTGTGTGCATGATTGTACAAGTGGTGTTGTGTACATATTGTACATGTGGTGTTGTTTACAAGTGGTGTTGTGTACATATTGTGCATGTGTTGTTGTGTACATGTCATGTCATGCACATGTCGTTCATGTGGTGTTGTTTACACGTTGTATAGGTGGTGTAGTGTACATGTGGCATTGTGTACATGTTTTGCAAGTGGTGTTGTGTACATGTGATGTTGTGTACACGTTGTGCAGGTGGTATTGTGTACAGGTGGTATTGTGTACAGGTGGTATTGTGTACAAGTAGTACATGTGGTATTGTGTGCATGTTGTACATGGTGTGTTGTGTACATGCAGTACTACATATGTGCATTATGTATTCGTGGAATTGTGACATGTGTATTCATTGTGTTGTACTATGTGTACGTATGTGTATTGTGTTATACACTAGATGTAGTAGTATGTATTGTGTTGTGTTGTACACCAGGTGTAGGTGTACGTGTCATTAGTATATTAGGTGTAGGTGTATGTTTCGTGATGCATATCAGGTATAGGTGTATGTATTGTGTGGTGTCGTACATTGTGTGTGGATATATGTGTTTTCATGTACATTGTGTATGTGTATGTGATTGAAGAAAAGAAAAAGTCATTGGGTGCTTTTCGGGTGTGGAAACCAATTCGATATGTGTACAAAAGGACAAAGGACAAAGGTAGAAGAAAAGGATGGATTAAAGGATAAGTAACAATATTTTATTCCAAGTTTATTATGCATGTGATCTATGACTTTGATTTATGATGGTTACATGTGATCTATGATTATGGTTTATGATGATTGAATGAAATTCATGATTTTGATTTATGATGGTTGCACTTTGAGCTAACTAGATGTGATATGTTTATACATGATGATTTGATCAAACAACTAATTTGACTTGCTGTGACAGGAAGTGAGTAGAATTGCAGGTGTACCTTATTGATGAGCTGCTAATGAGGTATGATGTGAATTTATTTCAATTTATTTTAAATCTAATGGAAATTATGTGATTGGTACATGAAAGCATGAAAATTCATGGTTGGATGGTTGAAACCAACTACAAGAATTAGCAGTGTCAGTGAAAATAAGTTCAAACAAGAAGTAGTATGTTGGTAAATCACTTCAGCAGCATGGCCATTGTGGGACATTGGTACCCAATAGTTTTCATTGATTGCCATGATCATGCAATTATCGGTATGATGGTTTTGAGGTAGGGATATGCCTTGGCTTTTGGACCTTCTGATATGAGGAAACCTTGCCAAGGGAAGGGTTTCTCGAGGGACTTTGTAGAAGAGAAGGGGATGCCTATGGAACTTGGAAGGTTTGTGATTGCATGGAAGGGGGTGACCAGATTTCCTGACGGACTCTATAGCAGAGAAGGGAAGGTCAAGGATATTGGATTTGTTTTGTTCATTAGCACTTCCATATGGAATTAGATGCACATTGTGAGTGTGCACTGGAATGAAGAGACGGTAACTATTCACCGAGAGGACAAGTGGTATGAGGATTATAGTGTTGGACATTGGACATAGTTTTAGCTTTGGCAGTGGATTCCAGACTTCCTAGGAAGGAGGTGAATCCTGGTATTACTTTTGAGGGTGGAAGTGTGAGCCTTTGGATTCCCTTGTTGCAAGTGCAGGCATCATATCCTTTTATTTCTAGTTGAGAAAATGTGCATATGTATATGTGTATATTATTTTAAGTATTATATTGATCTAGATTTATAAAGCTTCATACACAGTATGATTATTTTTTGGTTGAAGAAAATGTGTATAAGTGTATATGTGGTTATTATTATAAGTATCGTAATCAGTTTTGTTATAAATATCTAGTAAATAGTATGATTTTCATATCTTCAGTAGTGGTCATTGTAAATATTGCAACAAGTTGTGTTATAAATATCTATAAGCAGTATATTTTGTTTTTAGTGGTTTGTTGGTTTATAGGTGTCATAGAACACCAAGGACGGTATTCTCCTGAGGGGAAGGGGTGTTGTAACAACCCCTAGTTAAAAATTCATGTAAAAAATTATAAGACCAAGTTCATGGGACACGTATTCCAAGCTGAATGTTGGGGAAAATAACCTTGTGGGTGTTCATTTGGTTTATTATGGCTAAGGGGAAATTGGAAAAAGAAATGGAAAAGGCTTTGGAAAGGCAAGAGGCATTATTTGGCATTTATTATAAAAATAAGGGAAATTAGGAGAAAATGAAGGTGAAAGATCACAAATTGCATGTGAGGAGGAAAATGAACGAAAAACAATGGAAATTGAAGAAAACAGAGGCCTCAATGATAAAAATTATTGAGGATCTGTTCATAGGCTTTTATTAGTGTTAGCTATTTGTCAGTTCAGTTTTGGAGCTCTCATTTTCTACTCTCTCTCATACTCTTGGACACTTAGATTTTTGTTGGAGCACTCATGGAAGAGTGTCGCATACTTGGGATTTGGAGCAAGAATGAAAAATAAGAGAAGGAAAGTGCATGAGGACATCAAGATCAGCAAATATAGTAGGTTTTCCTTGTAGGTACCGAGTTGCATGTATGATTTCCTTGCTAGTTTTGGCATGCATGGAACATGTATGTGGTTTCTCGGTTATGATTTATCATTGCCATAGAGGATTTCCTGGATTGATGATGGTTTTTTCTTAGCCTTGCCATTTTTGGATAGCCATGGTGTTGTGGGTTTCTTTCCTTTTGTTCTCTGGTTGATTCTCACATTCCTTATGGTTGTGGGTTGAGTCATTAGTTCCTGGAAGCCTTAGTTGGACAAATGCTCTAGAATCTCTGTAACAACTTGGGTTGAGTTACTCGTCCTTGAAGCCATGGTTGGACAAACTCTCTAGAAACCCTTGGTGGGTTGAGCTACTAGTCCTGGAAGCCCTAGTTGGAAAAACACTCTAGAAGGACACTACTACTGTTATCACTATTTTTTTTGCTAACTAGTGCGCTTGGAGAGTCAATCTACAACTTGTACAACCTATTGCTATCAACTCAAATCTACTTCACCTTCTTCTAGTTCTCGTGTTTAATGAAAACCTTCTTCCCTACGAAATAGACATCATATCCCTTTTATTGTAGCTCGGACACTAAAATTAGGTTCATACCTAGGTCGGGCACATGCAACACATTTGTAACATTGGTTATTTCCCCTAACTCCCTTTGAATCTCGATGGTACCTCTTACAACTCTAGTAAATTTACTCTTGTTCCCATTTAGATATGGAAGTCCATTTCCTCGTCATTATAACTGTAGAAGTATTCTCTAACTCCATTCATGTGAGCTAACACAACATTGTCTATGTAGTAAACACCATGTGAAGTTGAGCTTGAGAGGCAATTTATCTGACCAAATTCATATTCCAATTTGGAAGACTAATCCATAGCCTCCTTATTGTTGAATCTTTCTATAGCCATACTAGAGAATTATAAGAAGTTTACTAGAGAAGTCTTGGGCATAATTTGCACGTGCTTTTCTCTTCCTACCTTGCACAGCTCTGCAACTATAAACCTTCCCACAAATATTAGTGCTCGGGATCTACTCTGTGAATAGACTAATTTGTGAATTGAAACTGTTTCCCAGAAACCACACTACCTGCAAACTCTACTCTAAGTAAATGTTCTCTTTTCCTTCGAACTAGAACTAGAAATTGAATTTGTTGCCTCTACAATTCTCACCCCTAGCTTGACTTGCATAGATATGGAATTATTGTGCTTCTATGTCCCTTTGAAACTACACAATTTTTCTTCCTCCACTTCAGAACCTCTGATCTGATCAATAATGCTCTGATACCATGTGAAATTTCCTTGAATGCACCAATTGGAAGTTATTCTCCTAACTCATTAGCAATTTATTTGTTTACAACAAATATTCACAAATAAAATATGTGCGAAAGTAAAATATGGAAGTAAGAAATAGATGCACACACATAAAAAATTGACATAATTGTTTTGTATTAAAAGTCCCTAGGAAAACATCGAAGGGAAAAGAAGTGCAATAGATGAGGGTTTATTTTATTATGTATCAAATATGGAGAGTTACAATTGTTGGCCTTCCTAACTCAGAGTCAATATTTTTTCTCAATTGGAAAATATTGGGAGAAACCTCCTCCCTCTTAGCAAATAAATTTGGCCTATCTTTGGCCAATCACACTCTCCCTGGCACTTGCACCACTGGAAATATATGTGCACTGAAGCCTTTGAGACTTTCACATTGCCTCGAAAATTCATCTTTCCAAGTCGTCTTTCTTGTCTCTTCCTATGGAAAAAATTCGATAGGCCTCCCGAGACTTGATCTGGGCACTAACTACTGAATCGATCCATCTCATGGAAAATTGCACTAAAAAAATTGGCCTTCCTTCGCTAATGTTGGAAACCAAAAAACCACCTAAGAATTTCTCTGGAAATTCTCCCTACTACAACAATGCTACTCTTTGGCTAGAATTCTTCCCTCGTTGAATTCTATGCATTGGTTAATTCACATTGCCTTGCTCCCTTGCTCTTAGAACTGTGTTTATCTCCATCCCATTAACTTACCCTTATAAAGTCTTTTTGGAGCATCAACAATGAAGATATAATCATGATTGATGGCGTAGATCATCCTAGACTTCATCAAGTCACTTTCTAGAAGTCTCTAGAGAAATAGTTGATTTCCTCAATTAATACCCATTAATTAATCAATTTTCCTAATTTAAACTTAGGAACTTTTTAATTATTGACCAATCAATTTAATTTAAAGGTTTCTAAATGTTTTTTTTCAAAACCTTTTCTTCCTTTTGGAGATATCTGTTGAAAGTATAGGAAGAAAAGGATTCATTTGACTAGTTTCAAAGCCCTTTTCTTGCTAAGACGGAGTCCTAAAATTGTAGTAAGAAAAAGGCTCAAATTTGACTTATGCCTTAGTCAATTTGAGTAAATCGAACTTCCATATTAGTAGGACAATTTGGAGGCAGTTAGCTAGACTGACATGGCCTTTTCTACTAGTTAAGTCAGTAAATTTGAGTTTGTAGGCTAGAAGTAGACTTGTGCATGAGTTGATTGCTAAGATCTAGCAATCTAGTTGATTTTTTGTTAGTTCAACTCATTTAATTGAGCTCTAGTCATTAGTTGAGTCAGTGGAAGTTTAGTTGATTAGTTATGATTGTTGTTAACTCACTGATCTCTCAGTTAACTAGTTAATCAGCTAAAAATAGACCCATTCATTCATGGAATTCGATTTTCCTAGTTGAGCGGATGGAAAAGGAACATTTTTATTTATAATTGTATAATGTTGAGTGTACAATACATATCATGTTCTTTAGCAGGTGACCAATTCCCCTTGGATTTGTGCAAGGAAATAGGGAATTTTCCCTATTTCTTAGGAGCTTAATTCCTCCAAGATTGTGCAAGAAATTAGTGTTACCGGGAATAGTGTCAACTCGGAGCTGCTATTCCCACTAAGACTGGTAGCTATCATAGAAACAAACAAGTAAAGTCTACTTTCGCTTTCCTTTATGAAAATAGATAAGAGTGGATCAAAGGAGACCAACCTTAGTCTTGTGCTTGGTTTCCTTGTTTGATTCCTCTCCTTCCTGATAGATCTTTTTCGCTTCTTCTTTGTCTGCCCAGCTTCAAAGAGCACCTATGGAATCAAAGCAACATACTACTATCGAAGAACAAAGATCTATATTCATAAATAACATAGGACCAGATATGTGTTAACCATAGAAATGCATATATAAATAAACATACAAGAATATGGAGGAAAACTTGAATAGCTTTATTAAGATCAAGAATGGCAAGAGGATTACAACCATATGTTCTAAACCAGCATCATCCTTCAGTAAGAAAGCCCTTCTTCACCTCAAGTAAAGCTTAGATCACCCAACACTATGAAGTTACACCAGAAAATCAACAGCACTTCTCTACAAGATACAAGATTCCATGCTCTGGATCTTTGTGATGAGGGATCCATATATAGATGATTGTAGGGGGTGAGTCATCTTTTGGGGTCTTGATTAGTGTCCTCTCTTTGATAGTTCTTGATTCCACTTGGAGACTAATGATCTCTCACTCATCCCTGGTCGAAAACAGAGAGGCAAGTGTCAGAGGGGAAGCTTCTAGAAGATTCCATGATCTTCCACCTCGCAAATTGTCCCTACCATTTGTCCATTCTCGACCATCACACCCTACAGAGGGGCCATTAGTATGAATCGTACCCTTTACACTGGGAAGGTGATATGCATCGCACCCTCTGTACTAGGTATTCAGTATGGTCCAGTTTTGACCATTTATGAGCAGGTTTTAGTGGAGAACTTCTGGGAGATGATGTAATCAGCTGACCTTGTTCCTTTAGGTAGTGAAGCAACACTTTGGACTTAGGAGCCCTCAGTTTATGGACATTTATGATTGGGTTGCAGTGCCCAAAAATGTCTATAACAGTTTCCCCCTAAAGCATGAGGTCGTTAATCTTTTGATGTCGGGTGAAATGATTTACCATGAGGATCCGAAGTTTTTTTGAGTTGGGAGGTGACCTGTAATAAGATACAATACAATACATTGTCTTGAAAAAAAATTTCATGATCTAGTTGAAGCGGGCATTCCCATGCTCAGCTTTATAAATTCATTTTCATGTACATAGGACAGACAATCGTCTGTG
>APFE030540170.1:0-54770 GCA_000404065.3 Pinus taeda | reverse complement strand
GGCGCGAGAGGAATCACCAATAATGACAATGACCCTCAAGGTACTACAGTACAATTCACGTGGTGTGAAAAAGGACTTGGCGTCGAACACCATGCAAAATCTCTCGATCGAAGGCCATTAATGTAAACCTGTCACCGATAGTGAGAAACTCGACATTGAGGCATGCAAGCTTCAAAGTACTGAAAGGGTTGTTCTTAGGTCAACTTCTTGGATAATGAGCTGATGTCAACAAGAAGTGACCCGTCATAGGAGGGCCTTAATGAATCCCACATCTACAACACGGAATGAAGAAAATAATTTTGGAGGTGAAAACAATCTGATGATACAGTGTTGAGGGTGGCAATCATGAAAGAATGGAGCGTGAATGTATTGTAGTGGGTGAGACACAGGTGAATTTTCTGAATGACTTCTCTTGAACATATCGATGACACTGACGATGGATTGGTAGTGTTAACCCCAAATATGGATGGTGTGATGGACCAATGGTGATATGACCAGTGAACGGAACAACCCAACCCGGCTTGGATGCGCAAGGAAAGTGTCATGTTCAAGAGCGATTTGCTACCAATAAAGCTTTTTCAAATTTTCTTCCCAATTTTCCCCAGTCATTGCTGACCAATACCTCTTTATTTATGTCAAGATTGAGGAGGATAACATATGCTTGTTCTGTAATCCGCCCTTCGGGCGAACCTGTCACTATATTTTAGCGAGCCTAGCGACAGGGAAACGCGTTCTCGTCCATTTGGACAAGTTTGTCGCTATTCGGTTTTAATGAGTTTAACGACAAAGATAACTCGGTCCTTTTCAATTTTAGAGAGTCTAAAAGGGATTGAAAGGAGACTCCAAAGATTCTTTTTCATCATATAATCCCTTAAGTCTGAAAAAAGCGTAAAATAATATGAAAGGGATGAATTTTCGATAGTTTTAATGAGTCGAACAAGACAACCGCTCGATCTTTTTGTGTAATAATCCCTCAGGTCCAAAAAGATTAAAATCTAGAGGAGGGATAGCACTTTCGATGACTTTAACGACCCGGAGAGGCTAATCGCTTGGCAATCTTTTCATATTTTACGAGTCAGTTGAAAAGAGCTTAAAGGAGACTCATTTTTCGAGGAATGAGTGATGATTTCGGGTAACAGCTGATTCCAGGTATAGTTTGGAATTTTCCAATCACGGCAGTGTCACAAGGATGGCTAATAGAATCACTCTTCGCAGATGTTCCTCGAAAGGGTAAACAATCAAATGGAGGTGAATGATCGGCTAAAAGCAGAGTGGAGGTGATGATGAGAACACGACCAAGGCTCAGAAGTTGACGATAAGGCATTCACAATGGTTATTTACTGGTTCATTTTTTTAATGAGCTTAAACTTTGGGGGAAAAATTTGCTCATTGTTTATGTTTATTTTTTAATGAGCTTGAATTCCACGTTAAAACTGCTCATGGCAGGTTTACTTTTAAACAAGATTGAACCTTGCGGTAACACTGCTCGCCAGTCGTATAATAAGTATGTCTCATTCAAGATGCCATTTTATATGGGGCTTGCACCTTTTGTAAGCTTTTCCCCGGATCCTTTCTTTATGCAAGCTAGGAAACAGCTAGCCTTACGAGTTTAAAGGGTTAGAGGACCTACAAATTTAAAAAATAAATGTTTGCTCTTCGCTTGCATGTGGAAAGGTTTGCATGCCCCCAGGTATAGCGAAAAATTCCCAGGTTACCATGAAAGTTCCATCCGTGTTGTGGAAAAAATGCCTCCTTCGCAATGTCTATCGAAATAGACAAAGGTGAGTGGCACAGACGCCTCCACTCACATAACTTTAACGAATGTATCTTATTCCAGCCTAATCCCATTTTCTTGTGAGGATGGGTGTGTCAGACTATTCATATATCCTCCGCGGAAACCTACTCTATACCCAAGGTTTTCCTGTCGAAACAGACCAGGGTGCATGCCCCTTGGGTTTCAGCCACATCCTCCTGAATCACTCACGTTCATCAGGTGGAAGGACTGGAGATAGATGAGACATTTCTTGCGTGAAAAGACCATTTAGGGATGGAATTTGGCTATTTTCGATATGTGAACCGGGGAATGACATTTGGTCTACAAGCTTGACCACTCTTCCTTCATGCGGAAAACATATACTCTAAAGAGTGAGGAGACGATGGCTCCCATGCAATAAATATAGTTGCGTCCAAGGAGTAGATTATAATCCAGGGGTCCTTGGACTACCATCACGTTCATGTGAATGGTTTTCCTTCTCAAAGTAATGGGCACATTTGGAAGGATCCCTAATGGTCAACTGGTTCCTTTGTCAAAGCCTGTCATATTTCTCATTTCAAGCAAAAGCGATGGTGAACCAAGTTCTTTCCAAGCAGTTGAGGAAAGGATACTCATAGAAGCCCCTTCATCGATGATGGTACCAACCATGACCATTCTTTAAGCTTGTACAATGATTTGGAATGGTACACTAGCTGGTAAACGGGGTCTGCCTAGTAGATTCCAGTCGAAGGAAACGGCTAGGTTTCTTGGAGGTGGGACTGAATAGACGGCCGGATATGACTCTGATGAACTTCCTTCCTGCGATAAAGGAACGGGTAGACTACGCCCAAGTTCATCGGAGTCTATGTTTATGAAAATAATTTGAACAGTGTCGTTCTCAATCTCTTCAGTGACGGTATCATTCGAAGATGAACGTTCTGAAGGCAAGACCGGGTCAACTGCCGCCTCGACCTTTTGACTTTCGTCTGGTATGGATTTCCTGGGTGACCCGAATTTGGTGCTGCCGGCTGGCAAGTAGTAGGGTGCTACGGGTAAATCTTCTGACCATATCTCTGTTCATTGTTCTTTATAATGTTCTTATGATTTCTTGACAAAGACTAATCAAAACTCATGTGCTCATGTAGATATTGGACCAGTTCGACCGGCAGTACACTGTAGAGACCCAGCGGCCACTCCAGTAGGATAGGCTATGGGGAGGGCCATCCTTCACGACCTTGATCTGGTCGAGACTCTTTCAGCACTACAGGATCAGATCGAGGGTCTCACCCTTGGTATCCCAGAGGTGAGGATCAACGAGCTGCCTCTGCAGTTGCAGCGACATACTACTGGTGTGCCGAGTCGATTGATTAGGCTTTTACGCATGATTGCACAGGCGGTGACTTGTTATCACCAACATCATTAGACTAGGGTGCCCCCTAGCATTTTGAGTTTTGGGTCATTTGACCGATTTTGTCTTGGTTACAGAACATTATGTATAAACTATAAACAGTTATATATATATATATTTTTTATTTTCGGAGCTTTATTTTGGTTAAGTTACATGATCTTGCTGCATATATTGATGTGATGCTTCTCTTTTATAAATGTCGCAAATGTCTATCTAACACATAATTTGCCAATCAGTCTGTCAATGTGTTTAAACTTCTGGAAATATGTTGATATTGAATGAAATCAATTTGTATTTCCAAAATCTTGACTCTTAGGAACATGTGATAGATAGCTGGATTCTGTACGCAATAGATGTCGGTGAGTTGTAGAATGATGAGTTGTGAGTCTAGCCCGACGACAAGTTGGCATATGCCATGTGCGATGGCATCAGAGAGGATTTCTATCAACGCACTGTATTCAGCGATATTGTTTGTTGACTGACCAATACATACCCCTCTAAAACTTACTAACTCGTCGCTGGGATCGAAAATGGCCCATGACGCAGAAGACAAGTTCCGGGAACTACGACTCGCTCCATCGGCATATCCAACGAATGATTCCAATAGGTTCGACATTTGCAACAAATGTAAAAAAGCGGATTACCTAACCAAAATAATTGCTCGTAGCAAAAACAAAAATGTAACAAAAGCATAAGGATCACTACACGGAATTAATCATAGTAACGCTTGAGGTACAACCCGTTGCGAGGTTGTGCCAGTGGAATCCCATCATAGTCCATCAACTCGTAGGCTCCTTTTGCTAATACACGCTTAAAAATATACGGACCCATCCATAACAATTTGAATTTCCCTACTCCCAAATTATCGGATTCCTGGTCGTAAAGTAGGACCAGGTCACCTTCTGAGAAGACGTGAGGTTTGAAATTTTTGTCGAACTATGCTTTGACTCGTTTCTTATGAGCTTCATTAGCTGAATCTGCATCACGATGGGTTTCATCCAATTGGATTAGTTCCAAGAAACGAGCCTCTTCTTCTGAGGTTCCGGGGAGAAGGTCAACTGTGAGTTTCAGGGACGAGATTTCACATTGAACACGTAAGATTGCTTCCAGACCGTACACAAGTTGAAAAGGTGTAAACTCGGTTGCATTTCTTACCGATGTCTGGTATGCCCACAAGGCTGAGTACATGATTAGGTGCCAACTCCATTTATGAACTCTGATCATCCTTTGCAGCATGCGCTTTAGGACCTTGTTGATTGCCTCAACTTGTCCGTTAGCTTGCGGATAGTACGGAGTAGAGCTGTCGTGGGACAATCCTAGTTTGGCAGCCAACTCAACCATCATGTGATTGTGAAAATGCGATCCATGATCTGTGACTATGGCCTGTGGAACGCCGAATCTGGAGACTACATGATTAAAAAAGAAAAGGGTAGCCGTTTCGCCATTGTTGTTTAATGTAGGCATCTCCTCGGCCCATTTGGTAAAATAGTCTACCGCGACTATGATATACCCATGCGCCCCGGTCGAGGTAGGGTTAAATATCATGAAATCTATGCCCCATTTGGCGAATGGCCCAACAACAACTACTGGTTGCAGTGGTGCGGGTGGTCGTCTGGTTTTGCTATCGAAAATTTGGCAAGCATGGCAACTTCTAACTGCAGTTATGCAATCTTTGAACATTGTTGGCCAAAAGTATCCTGCTCGCAAATTTTTTTGCGCCGTAGAATAACCAAATTGATGCCCCCCACATGTGCCTGAATGACAATCATTTAGGACTTTTTCGGCCTTCTCATGGGTGAGGCATCTCCGCAGAACTGTATCGATACCGCGACGATAAAGGGTATCACCAATGATCACGTAGTCTTTCACTTGGTATCGAATATGTCATTGTTCGGAGCGTGAGGTATTAGACCTATATGTTTGTGTCTGGAGATAGATGATTATATCTCCGTACCACGGATTGCTTGAAGATATCATAAACAAATTTTCATCCACGATTTCTTCTTCGGATGTTGCATCGTTGGACAATGATGGGAGATCACATACTAACTCCGCAGATACCAGGGCTTTCTTTGATTTGAATGAAATCAAACTGTCTTTCCAAAATCCTGACTCTTAGGAACATGCGATAGATAGCTGGATTTTGTATGGAATAGATGCCGGTGAGTTGTAGAATGACGAGTTGTGAGTCTAGCCTGATGACAAGTCGGCATATGCCTTGTGTGATGGCATCAGAGAGGAGTTCTATCAATGCACTATATTCAGCGATATTGTTCGTTTACTGACCAATACATACCCCTCTGAAAGTTACTAACTCGTCGTTGGGATCGAAAATGGCCCATGCCGCAGAAGACAAGTTCTGGAAACTACGACTCGCTCCGTCAGCATATCCAACGAATGATTCCAATAGGTTTGACATGTACAACGAATGTAAAAAGGCGGAATACCTAACCAAAATAATTGCTCTTAGCGAAAAAAAAAATGTAACAAAAGTATAAGGATTACTACGTGGAATTAAGCATAGTAATGCTTGAGGTACAACCTGTTGCGAGGTTGCGTTAGTGGAATCCCATCATATTCCATCAACTCATAGGCTCCTTTTTCTAATACACGCTTAACAATATAAGGACCTATCCATAACAATTTGAATTTCCCTGCTCCCAACTTATCGGATACCTGGTCGTAAAGCAGGACCAGGTCACCTTCTGAGAAGATGCGAGGTTTGACATTTTTGTCAAACTGTGATTTGACTCGTTTCTTATGAGATTCGTTAGCTGAAGCTACATCACGACGGGTTTCATCCAGTTGGATTAGTTCCAAGAAATGAGCCTCTTCTTCTGAGGTTCCTGGGAGAAGGTCGACTGCGAGTTTGAGGGTGGAGATTTCACATTGAACAAGTAAGATTGCTTCCAGACCGTACACAAGTTCAAAAGGTGTAAACCCGATTGCATTTCTTACCGATGTATGGTATGCCCACAAGGCCGAGTACAGGATCAAGTGCCAACTTTGTTTATGGACTCCGATCATCCTTTGCAGCATGCGCTTTAGGACCTTGTTGATTGCCTCAACTTGTCCATTAGCTTGCAGATAGTACGGAGTAGAGCTGTTGTGGGACAGTCCTAATTTGGTAGCCAACTCAACCATCATGTGATTGCAAAAATTTGATCCATGATCTGTGACTATGGCCTGTGGAATGCAAATCTAGAGACTACGTGATTAAAAAAGAAAAGGGCAGTCGTTTCACCGTTGTTGTTTAATAGTCTACCACGACTATGATATACCCATGCCTCCCGGCCGAGGTGGGGTTACATATCATGAAATCTATGCCCCATTTGGCGAATGGCCCAACAGCAACTACTGGTTGTAGTGGTGCGGGTGGTTGTCTAGTTTTGCTATCGAAAATTTGGCAAGCATGGAAACTTCTAACTGCGATTATGCAATCTTTGAACGTTGTTGGCCAGAAGTATCCTGCTCGCAAATTTTTTTGCTCCGTAGCATAACCAGATTGATGTCCCCCACATGTGCCTGAATGACAATCATTTAGGACTTTTTCGGCCTCCTCATGGGTGAGGCATCTCCACAGAACTGTATTGATACCGCAATGGTAAAGGGTATCACAATGATCACGTAGTCTTTTGCTTGGTATCGAATACATCGTTGTTCGGAGCGTGAGATATTAGACCTATATGTTTGTGTCTAGAGATAGATGATTATATCTCTGTACCACGGATTGCTTGAAGATATTAGAAACAAATTTTCATCGACGATTGCTTCTTCGGATGTTGCATCGTTGGACGATGATGGGAGATCACATAGTAACTCCGCGAATACCAGGGCTTTCTTTGATTTGGATTTTTTGAATTCCAGATCAAACTCTTGTAAAATTGCTATCCATTTTGAATATTAGCCCCCCAGTAACTGTCGCGACAATATATAAGTCATGGGGTTGCAATCTGATAAAATGGTAGTTTTTCTGAAGAGGACGTAGTGTCAAAATATCTGTATTGCTTGAACAGCTGCTAGGGCTAGCTTTTCAACGTAGGAGTATTTCATTTCTGTATAATTTAAGTTTCAACTTAAATAATATATAGGATGTTCAATTCCATTATCCTCTTGAACTAAAACCATTTTTATGGTCGTATCCACTGCAGCCAAATACAGGTTAAAGTCTTTTTGATAATTAGGAGCATACATTAATGACGTTTTTATTAGAGATTGCTTTAAAGCATCAAAGGAAGCTTGCACGACCTGATTCCAAATGAAGGGTACTTCTTTTTTCAATAGATGAGTATAATATTTAGCTAGTTCGGCGTAATTTGGAATGAACCTCCTAAGGAAGTTTGCTTTCCCTTGGAGTTTCTGAATCTGAAACAAGTTTGAAGGTGGAGGCAAATTGATGATTGCCTGAACCTTGCATGGGTCAAGACGAATCCCATCCTTTGAGACCACGAAGCCAAGTAAACGACTAGAACTGACACAAAACATGCATTTGTGTGGGTTGAGTCATATCTTGTAGTGTTGGCAACGTAGAAATATCGCTCTCAAATGCTGCGGATGATCGGTCCGCTTTCGCAAATGAGCTGGAAGATCATCAAGATATGGTTGAACGATGTTCTTGATGTCATGGAAAGCATAGTTCATTGCTCTCTGAAAAGTTGCCCCTGCGTTCTTCAAACCAAAGGGTAGCTTGCGGTATGCGAACGTGCCCCACGGACAAATAAATGCAGTCTTTGACTGGTCCTGTGGGTGAATGTTTATTTGATTATACCCAAAAAATCCATCCATAAATGAAAATATTTCGCATCCGGCGCATTCATCAATTATCTGGTCAATGAAGGGTGTAGGGTAGTTGTCTTTCGGACAAGCTTGATTTACATCCCTGTAATTGACGCACACTCTAATCGTTCCTTGTTCCTTCATCACAGGAACAATATTCGATACCCAATCAGTCAGAGGAACCGGGTAAATAAAACCAGCATGGAGGAGTTTTTCAACTTCTTCCTCGATGGCAACGGCTTTCTTGGGGTGCACTAGTTGTAGCCATTGTCATACTGGTTTGACATCTGGATACATCTTAATTTCATGTTCAGCTATGCTCGAGTCAATACCTGGCATTTCATCATATGACCAAGCAAAGACATCTCTATACTCGCGAAAGAGAGCGCTATATATTTCTAGTTCTGAAGAAGAACAAGATTTGCCGACATGAATATTCTCTACAACATATGTTTTGGTTGAGATATTTATGGCGGTAGTCTCTTCAATATTAGATAGGTTTCTCTCGAAATCCACCATATTTATAGTATTTGTCAAAAAGTCAAATACTGAAGGATGGTCTAGGTTGGTGGAATTATCTTCTTTCTAGTTCAGAAGATGGGAACGATGGTGGTAATCTTCCCATGGTGCCCTGTCAATCATCATTGATTGAATGATTCCTTTGTCTGTAGAGTGTACTTGCAACCAAGGATCTAAAGGGGTGCCATATTCCTTAGACCTATCTATCCAAACACTTGATGAGCGTTGATGCGGGTTTGCCTCCCATGCTAAAAACATTGATTGCTATAATATTTCCAGTGGGGTTAGAGGCAATACCTGCAGATGATCCATTTTAACATCGTTTTCTGACATCTTTTGAATGGAATATATCATGTTGCAGGTTCCTACGTTAGCCACTTCTGCCAAATTGGTTGGAGGCGGTAGGGAAAAAGTTCCCATTAATGTGGGGTCTTTTAGTAGTTCTACTCTGATATTGTGAAGTGTGCTAGGGCTTCCATGGATCATCGGAATGCTTCCCATAACTTGCGAACTGTTGGGTAGAAAAGTCTTTTGGTCGATGATTGTAACTCCTCCTTGGGAAGGAAATGAAATTTTCCTAAAGTAGGTCGCCACAACGGCTTCCATGGCATATATCCAGGGTCTTCCCAGTAGGATGTTGTAATCGAGGTTTCCATCGATGACTTCAACATTGATTTCTATTGTTTTGCCCCCCAGTTCGACTAGAAAGTTACTTAATATCCCATACGGGGTGTATGTTCGTCCATCAAATGCTTTTAATGTCGTCGGTGATCGCGACAAGGATGGAGACCCTAGAGTTTTCCAGCAACTCATCGGCATGATACATGTGGATTCCCCCTCATCAATAATTGTTCTATGAACAGTTTTGTTGAGGGCTTTCACTTGAATGAGGAAAGCTAGTTGAGTTGGTAACTGAGGGTCGTATCCTTTGTGATTAAAAGACACAAGATTGGAATCCGTTGGGTCAATCCCACCTATTGCTAATAATAAAGCCTACTTTTGGGAGGGGCAATTTTGCAGTACCTCAAGAGTCGACATCGCGGAGGGCGATTGGGCTAAATCCTCCACTATATTATAGTGTTGTGCTGCTCTGGCACGAGGATTAAACGTCGATTTGTGTACTACTCCCTTTGGCGGTTTTATCGTTAATTCAGGAATGATGGGTGGCACAACCTCGGTCGAAGTTGTTGTTGAACTACTAGGCTAATCATTATCCTTGTTGTTCAACATCTGTGGATTCTCGTAATCTTTACTACTTGTTGATATCAGAGCATCATTCAGTTGCTTTGAAACCGACAACATTAGCACTTGGGACGGGGAAGCATTTTCGCTAGCAACCATATTTGTTCCTGGGTTCGGAAACAGATCAGTTAATACAGCCGAGGTTTTTGAACTTTTGAAGAATTTTCTAAGTTCATCTTTATATGGACATTCTCTGGTCCAATGATCCTCATCACATATATTGCATGGACTTTTTTGTTTCCTATCCCCTGAATGGTTTGCAGAAGATTTTTTAGGAGATGAGTCCCCCTGGTTCTTCTTCTTCCCTTGTTTTTTCTTCTTGCCTCCCGGTTGCTTGGGTTCCTTGCCTTTGTCTGTTGACACGGCATTTACTTCTGAGGCTAGAAGTTCCTCATTTGCGTTTTGACTCGAAACCATGCGGGCCTTTTTTGATGTAGCCTTTACGGTTTTAGTGCTTGTCGTACCTATCACGCCATCTCTGACATGAGAGTCTTTGTTTGATTTACGGGGTGGAGGAATGGAAAATTATGGTCTAAGAGCATCAGAGATTTTATCGTAGAGCATGCCAGGCTGAGTATAAATCAAGTCTAGATATTGTGCACTAGCAATAACTTGCTCTTCAGTGACAACTCCTCCCTTTGCCACATCTTCTGTAATAGTAGGTAACAAAGACTTAATAAACCATTCAGCCAATAGCTGATCAGGAACATACATTTTCACCATTCTATGACAACGTTGCCATTCATGAATATGATCGGATATGTGAGTGGCCGTCGTTTGTTTGAAATTGGTAAGTAGCTTGGTTCCTGTTTCGTACCTTATGGGTAACTGAAAATGGGTTAAAAAGGTTGTGGCTAGGGTACTGAAGTTATCAAACGAAGCTCTAGGCAATTTGATATACCACTTTGCTGCCGGACCAGTTAGCATTTGCTTAAAGAGGCAAAGCCTAATCGAATCATCATTGAGAGTGTTCGATGAACACCATAGATGAAAGGTCATCACATGATTCGATGGGTCTTCACCTGGATTTCCATTAAATTTAGGAATATCAAACGGAAGTTTATGCGGAATCGCCGGCCAGCAAGGGGCGTAGGCAATTGGATCGTTCGTTAGTCGATTTAGATCTGGTAACTCTAAAGTTTCCACAAAAGGCAACTGTTGATTCAAGCTTGGTTGAGCATACCCAGGATAAGATGGAATCGCTTGATCAGTTGGTCTTTGCATACCAGCATAATGCATTTGATGTTGGTAACTTTGGTAAGGTTGATGGGCATAACCATTATGATATGGCTGGTACGGCTGCCCATTACTTGCAAAGACTTGTTGCTCATATCCTTGGTAAGCTTGCTGGAATTGCGATTTTGGTATTGCACTAGCCATGGTTGTGAAGTCATGGGCTGTGGTCCAGTACTGACTGTTTGACCAAGATGGGGGGTGGTGTTCCCCATTTGAACTTGTGCCATTCCACTAGTTGGTGATTGCGGTTGTGTCGTAGGTACAAGAGGTTGTTGCATTATAACCTGAGAAACCTGAGGTTGCCATACAATTGGAAATGCTTGTAACTATGATACTGCTACAATAGCCGGTGTAGTGGCGATATTTGTCATAGGTAAACTTTGTTGCATTAAGCATACAACTCTTGGTTGTTGAGGCAGGATTGGCACCCAACCACTAGTTGTAATTCCAGCATAACCCAAATTTTGTTGTGAACTCACGCATGGTTGTCCTTCTGAAGAAGGAAATGAAAGGGTATACAGCCCTCCATACGATGGTAATCTAGTACTCAAAGGAATGATTTGCTTTTGGGGACTAGTTTACCCAAATTGACTCTGTGAAGGATCAATTTGTCGAGACTCAGCATAAGAGATTCCAGATACAATTCTGGACGAACAAACGGGAACAGTCCATACTGTCAAAAAAGCCCCTGGATGGACTCCATCCAGTGATTGAGAGCTGGTTGGGATAGATGGCACGCCGGCGAACATTGTCGGAGTAGTAGCTGGATCTTTTGCTGCTGCTATGTCGGGTAACATAGTCCTTGATGTCGACGGTTGTTCAGACATATTAAGCCTATCCAAAAGATTCCTTAGCGATTATTTAGGAACTTCCGATGGTGGGTGAATATCTTCTGATGAAGAAGGACACAGGGCGATCCCAGCTCCAAATTGCGTTGGAGTGTTAGATGTGTTAGCACCTAAACCTGCCTCAAGCTAAAGGAAGGAAAAATTTAGGGTAACCACAAACCACGCTTAGTTTGGTAGCTAGCCCTACCAGAAAAAGAGAGGGCTCTCTCCGAGTCACACTCAGTGAATAAGTGAATGAAAAGGCCTGAGATGACTTACAATGAACTATTTTTCTTACGCTAGTAAGTGAAAATGAAAATAAGAAGTGATTTTATGAATGACTGTGTTTCTGGGATGTTATGGGACCACTGGACCTCAATGAACAGAGAACTTAATACAAAAGGAACGGATTATTTCATGAGGTAAGGTAGGCGAAAAGCATAGAAATTTATTTTAAGATAGTGTGGAATGGAGAGATTGATGAAGAGGGTGAAAAGGGCATGGACAACATGAATCCTTTTCAACAGAAGAATGAACAATGAACATTAAATTTTCCCACAGGCAGAACAATAAAATTGGATTCTACCTTAGCTAACTTAGAAAATTTCAATAGAAATGAATATGAAATGAGCTATGAAGCATAACAAGATACATATGAAACATAAGAGACACATTTGCTACACTCACAACCACATGAATCTCATGAAATAGAGCCACTGCCTTTCATTAATCCTCTGTAAAATATACAATGCAGAAACAGAGTTTCTTTCCCACAGTCTCCCAAAAGTTACAAGCCAACCAACTCTTTGCAAATGGTTTTCATATAATATATAGAATGTGCCATGAAGAGATAGAACACCCAAGGGTTGGGGAGTTACTCGAATCATTACAAACTGAAGGTGGAGAGCCAGACAACAGCTACAGGTGCAGCGCCACAAACATGACAAATGGCTTGGTGGCCCTTTGCCTTCCTTTGCCACTTCGATAAGTGACCATCTGGAGTGAAAATACTTATAAAACCACCTTAGGTGCTGAAACATTGAAGTGCATATGACTGGGCCCACTTACAAAAAGTCGGGAAGCGAAATTTCGCGAAATGGAGGCATTCTGGCCTTTTTTCCTATATGCACCACGCCCCTTTCCTGTATGCATCGCGCCACTTTGAGGCCAGTTTTGAGGCACTTGACGAAGTCCAAAACGTGCCCAAGTGGGCTAGTTGGAAAGGCTGTCCTGTCTACTTTCCAACCCAAGTGGAATTTTTGAATCTGGAGCTCATTTTCCCCTCCAAATCTTCATTCTCCCAAGATTGCTTCCTCTGTGTCAAAATAGGTGCAGTGAGGCCATTTTTGAGTGTATTTTTCCCTTTTGGTGGCCAGGATCCTCTCCAAATTTCTTGCACCCAGTGCTAGTAATTTTTATTTTGCATGCTGAATCCAAAAATGCAAACCATTTCTCATTTGGAGCTCCCAATCTTACGCGTCGCGTCGGTGGCGCGGCACGTATAGAGAAAAAACTTGTTTTTGTGCCAAAAATTTGTCATGTGACCAAAATTTTCCCAAATTCTTTGAAACTTGGGCTGGAGGTCCTCTATGAAGTGCTATGTTGTGCCAAGGAAGCTTCATCCAAGATTCGAAGTCGATCTTGCTCTTTTGCCTTTTTTGCTTCCTTTGTTGCTTCGCTCATTAGCCTTCAAGCTCCTTATTCGGGCCTTTGTGCTCATGTTCCGTGCCCTGTAATGACAAGCCATCCTCCTCAGTATCGTTTTGTCCCTGTTTTCCTTCTCCAGCTTTTTCTCCAAGTGTAGATTGACCCGATCCAACCAAGACTCACGGTCGTTGTTGATCTCTTGCTCCAAGGTAGTGAGCTCGATCCCTCTCTGTTGGACAGCTTATCGATTTTCACGAATGCTTTGCAGCTCCATGATCGTCTGTTGGTCCTCAAGTTGTTTGTTTCTCTACTCTAGATACTTTATGAACCATCTAGCCCTATCAAAATTCAGTATCAAGTCTTTGATCTCTGTGTCCTGCTCCTGAATGGTCATCCTAAGTTTGGCATTTTCTGCCTATGTCTCTTCATCTGGAATGAGGATGACATCGGTCTCCTGTGCACCTGATGGCCCCTCATCATGCATGAGCTCCTTGCCATTGTCCAATACCTGTGTAGTCGATGCCGAAAGTGAGGCCCCTTCCACCCTAGGTGGAGATAACACTCACTTTGCTACTGCAAATAAGTTCCTACTTCCTTTCTGATATGTCACCAAAAATGGCATGATCGTGGTGTCATGGCGCTCATGCTGATAAGAAGGACCACCCAACTCCTGCTCGGGTTTTGATAGTACCTATGGTGTGCTGAAGAAGTCATGGGAGATGAAGTCCTCTTAAGCAATGCCTTGCAATCCCAACTGATGATCTACCAAAATCCGAATAAGAGCGAAGTGATAAACACTGTTAAGTTGCTGTTGAGGGGTCTTATGCAGCATGAAGGTGTTCATCCTCTCTATATTCCTGCATATGAAAAATGGGAGGTTCATCATCCTCACCCTGGTAAAGTGCATGAGCAAGTGGATATGATAGGCATACAGTGTAGAGAACTTCCCCTCACAGTTGAAGTATTTCATGATCAATCTCATTAGCGGAGCATACTCATTCTTCAAGTATCTGAAGGGAAATACTCTTGTGAGCTCATTCAAGGATCTGGTTTTGATGTAAGGCTCATAGAGTTGCCTTTCCACCTTCTTCTTCTTACGCCACTACTCCCCAACATTTGGTGTACCTGTTGCCACTGATATAGTTTCAGGTGTCAATGTGAAAGTGACCCCGGCGAAGGTAGACTGCCTCCATGTAGATGAAGCACAAATAAACGGGCCAGCTCATGGTGAACTCTGACATTTGTCACCCTTTGACAAAATTCGAAGCATGATAAGTACTAGAAGGAGGACATGGCAAGAGGGCATGCTTGTAACTCGGTGAGGGTAGTGGATTCATCCCTAACATGTTTGCCACTCTTGTGGTGTCTCCTGGGAGCCTGCTCTTTTGAGGATGAGTCACTCTGTGTCTCCCTCTCATACTCGGACGAATGTTGTGATGACATGACTGCAATGTGGGCTGCGATTAGGCTGCCCCTTTGATGATGGTGTGAGGTTGGGGTGCCTTTGTAGTATCTGTTACCAAGGGGAAGAATGAAACAGGGATTGTTAGGAAGGGAGTGATGAAATGGGAATAGGGGTTATAGGGAGAAATTTGTTAGGGATGTGGGATGAGTTTGGGATTTTTGATGGGGTAGGGTTTGGGGCTTCTATTGAGAAATAGGAGGAGGGGAAAGGGAATATGAGTTTGGTAGTGTTAGGGAAATGATGATAGGGAAAAAATGACATAGGGGAATAAGGGACAGGGGTAGGGTAGGAAGAATGAGCCTTGGCAGCAATGACACTATTACACAACCCTAGCAAGATGGTCTCTTGGTGTCTTTATATGGTTGCTTTAAGAGTTTTGTTTCATTTCAATCATTGAGCATAAAAACCACCATATCTTTAACCAATTTGATGAACAAGTGAGTTAATAGAGCCTACCTTGCAAATTTATGTACTTCACAAAAAAATTTGAGTGAGTTTGGCACGTTCTGGGCACTTTGCCTGTGTGCACCGTGCCCTGGGTATGCGTGGCGCCCTTTATAAGTTTGAACTGTGGGCGGGGGCTGTGTGCGCTGCGCCCTGTGTGTGCGCCGCGCCTCTGCATGTGTGCGCCGCGCCCTAAAAACTGACTCCAACTTTCTCCAAACGCTCACCAACGCACTCCAATCACTTTGCAATGTCTCCCACTGGTTTTGATTTGATCAATTCCTCTGATTTTGGTGGAAAACTTGTATATAAAGCCTTGGGAGAGATAAGTTTGATTTTTTCCTCTTCAAAAACCCATTTTTCTAATGTTTGAGTTTTGCACTTTTTCACTGACTTTAAAACACAATTATTTTCACTTTCCCTTTGAAATTTTAGCTCGAATGATGCAATTTTCAGCACTCTTTGCGAGGGTTTCAAGACAGGACATGTGGCCACGGAAAACATGACTCCATCTGAAAAAATCACTTGATGACTTTTTTTTGAAAATTTTGCCATAAATGACACTGTTTGACTTTTCTTCAAAACAAAGTTTTGAAGAAGAGTCGGAGTCTATCCATATGACGATGAAGCTTTCTAAACCATAACTATGTAAGGGCCTCACTCTGGCCTACATGGCTCTACCGGACATGTTTCAACTACCAAATTGATGAATTCCTAGACCTAGACCTCAAAATGACCTTTGTCCTTTAAAGGACCAAACCTTGACTGTCATGGACTTTGATGATGATTGACAAAAGACCTAAGCCAGCAGGGGCCAGACATGAGACTATAATGACCTTCTCCGCCAGATTATGGCATGCCCCTAGCAGAATGCAACTGGGAGAATGGAGCGGGACACCTAATCATGAAATGCATAAAGAGTTTTGATCTCTGACGGAGGACTGACCAGACCGACTCTAACATTGGCTCCAATGGGGGATGGTAGCTCCTTGGAGGTGCCAAGAATAGCAGATCTCTGGAGGAGCTAGACACTGCCTTCGTCCATTGGGCTATGGAGTCATCATTTTGATAAATAATAGCGGACTCTGACTCATTTATGAAGCTGAAATGACCAAAAAATTGACTCAGACTTGACATTAAAATGAATTAAAGACTAATTTGAACAACTCTAACGAAACTGAAATAAAATGGTATTTACAATGATAGTGGAAGTAGCATTTGATAACTTAGAAGTGATACCGCTTGAGTAGCCGACCATTGATCGGCCCTCCTGGACAATCCTCTCCATTTATTTCCTTAAGAAGAAAAGCATTCTGCCCCCAATATGCTGCGATCTTGAAAGGACCTTTCCAAAGGTTCTAGAACTTACCGTGCTTGCCTTTCTCCTCATTTCTTGCATCCCACTTCAGTACTACATCATCCACCTGAAATTTATCCACCTTTGCCTTTCTATCATAAATTTTCTTGATTTTCTGCTGCAATTTGGATGTGTTCTTGAAAACTTCTTCTCTAGTCCGTTGCAAGTGGACCATTTGATTCAGCCTCCTTTGCATGGGATCTTCTTCACTACTGGCCTCCTGAAGAAGTTTGACAACCGGGGAAGCGAGAGAGGAAGGAAATACTATATCAACTCCATAAACCAGCTCAAACAGTGACGTACCTATGGACTTCCTCTGGCTGACCTGATCTGCCCAAAGCGCATTTACCAACATTTTATGCCAGCTCTTCTTGTTCATTTCCAGCAGCTTCTTGATTATGTTGACCAATGATTTGTTTGAGGATTCTGCCAATCTGTTGCCTTGCAGATGATAGGCAGTTGAATGACCCAAAATAATGTGATATTTATGACAAAATTCTACCATCTTCTTTGATTTGAAAGTTGTTGCATTATCGGTGATTAGCTTGTTCGGACAACCAAAGAAAGACAAGATGTTATTTTAGAGGAATGAAATGATCACTGCATCTGTAGCTTGTTTGGTGGGGATCACCTCAATCCATTTTATGAAGTAATATGTGGCTGTGAGGATCCATTTATGTTGTTCGGAAGAAGCGGGATGAATTTCGCCAATGAAATCCAACCCCCATTGCTGAAAAGGGGCGCTCAACTCTATGGGCTTGAGTGGTAGAGGTTGTAACTTTCACTTTCCTTCGAAAATTTGACACTTATGACAACGCTTAACCATATTATATACATCAGCAAAAAATGTCGGCCAATAGCACCCTGATTTCAAAATTTTGTTCGCTGTTGACTTCCAAAAGAGGTGACCTCCACAGTCTCCTTGGTGGCAGTCCTCCATGACTTGCTTTGCTTCCTTTTCCACCAAACAATTTAACAAAACTCCAGTGGGATCTTTCTAATACAGTGCTAAATTAAGAATGCAAAACATGGCAACCTTCAACTTAAGTGTTCTCGCTTTGTTTCTAGTCATGCCGGGAGGAGGTGACAAATTTTTTAGCAGATATATGATATCAGAATACCATGGAGACAGAGCAAACATTTCAGATATTTGAATTGGTGGTTCTTCATCATTCTCATCGGACAAAGCAGCGATCAGATTTATGTCCAAAGCATGCAAGTTTGATTCAGCCATTAGCTTTGCCAATCCCTGTCCTTTCACTAGTTTTGTGGGCTTTATTTCTATGTCATATTCTAGCAAGGTTGCAATCCACTTCCCTCTTCTTCCTTCCGGATTGGCCTACACTAAAACATCCTTTATAGCAGCATTAGGAACATAGGCCAGAACGTGAGAATGTAGAATATACACCCAGAAATCTTTCAATGCCTTCACAAGTGCAAGAGCCTGCTTTTTAATGATGTTATACTTTAAAGCTGCATCTCTTATAGCTCTGTTGAAAAATGCAATGGGTCTTTCATGATCCTATCTCTTCTGCAATAATACCGCTGCCATAGTATGCTCCGAAGCAAATGAAAACAATATGAAATCCTGAGTATAGTCCAGGCTTACTAGAACTGGCGCTGAGAAAAGAGCCAATTTGACCAAATTGAAAGATTTTACCGCCTCTTCCGTCCATTTCACTTGGTTTTCCTTCTTAAGCATGTTTGTCATTTCTTTTAGATGCTCTGCGAGATTGGGTACAAAGTGGCAGAGGAAGTTCATCTTGCCATTGAATGATTGTATCTCCTTTTTATTCCGGGGTAGATCTATTTGCTGAATTTCTTGCACACGTGCCGGGTCAATACGGATGTCATCCTTGGAGATAATGTGTCTCAGTAGTTTGCCTTCTTCCATAGCGAACAAGCTCTTCTTTGGATTCAGCGACAAGCCATATTTTCTGCACTTTAGGAAGACAGTTTTAAGATGGTACATGTGCTCTTCATCAGATTTAGAAAACAACGCCAAATTTTCCAAATACACTACCAAAAAGACATCCTTCTCGTTTGCAAAAGCCAAGTCCATAGCACGCTGAAATGTGGCGCCCGCATTCTTCAAACCGAAAGGCATTTTCGCGTAATGAAAGATCCCCCATGGAGTGGTGAACGCTATCTTGTATTGGCCATCCTCTTGGACAGAAACTTGGTTATATCCAGAATAACCATCAAGCAGTGACATGCGAGATGCCCCCACTACTCGCTGAAGTATACGGTTCATTTTGGGCAGTGGATAGTTGTCCTTCAATAAGACTTTGTTAAGATTTCTGAAATCGATGCATAAGTGAATTTCCCCTGTCTTTTTCCTTACAGATACCAAGTTGGAGATCCAATCTGACAATCTCATTGGCACAATGATTCCTGATTTGTACAACCCGTTGATCTCCTTTTCAATAGATGGCAACAACTTTGGATTTAACCTTCTCAACTTTTGTCTGAATGGTTTTTGATTAGGCTTGATGGGTATAGTGTGTTGAATTATAATGGTGTCATACATCTTTAAGTCGGAATAGTCCCAAGCAAACACATCTGCAAATGAAGACATCAAACTGATATATTTATCCTTGATCTTTGGTGGCAATGCTTTTGACAATTTTACCAATTTAGGATTTGTAGTTGTCCCGATATTGACCTCTTCCACACCCTTCTCTGTTGGCCACAATGTTGGCTTGCAGGCTACATCATCCTGATCGAAGAGTTCTTCTAGAGGTATTAAGCCTTTGGGAATAACGTTATTCTTCAGCTACAACACATCCATTTCATTGATCTGCATTTCATCTGTACCATTGCCTTTTCCATCATCATTTTCTTCATCAATTGAGGTCTCCTTAAACTTGCTTTTGTTTTGCAGAAAATCATCAATCTCGTCATATCTTGGAACACTTGCCAATATCTCTGATTGTCTGGAACGGTTGGACGATGCTTGACATGGATTTCGAATTTGTTACTAGAGTTCATTGGGATTTTCAAACTACTTGCTGCCTTAGCAAGAGCATCGGAAATGCTATTTTGTATGCAAGGCACACATGTCAAGGTGTATTCTGAGAATAATCTCAAAATGTCTAGGACTGCGTTACGGTAGGCCCGCATCCTAGGATGCTTTGCTTGATATTCACCTCTAACCTGCTTGATAACCAATTCGGAGTCACCATATACTGAAATCCTCTTAGCGTTCATCTTTCTTAGAATCTTTAGGCCAGCAATCAGAGCTTCATACACGGCTTCATTATTTTAACATTCAAAAGCCAACTTGTAAGAGCATACCCATACGTTACTAGGGACCTTGTTTGGGGCGGAGAAGGGACTGCGTACCCAAATTCCTATTCCAGCGCCATCATTTCCTACTACTCCATCAAAATCCATGGTCCACAAACCTTCCTCCTCCTCTTGCAAGTGCTGGAAATCTGTTTGTTGTGCCTTGCCTGCTTGCTGTCCATTGCTTTCAACTGATTGCCCAATGGTGTTCTCATGTTCTTGTTCCTCTTTCTTCAAAACTTCTCTGAAATTTTCTGTTATTTCTAGAATATCATCTACTTCTACCAACTGACTATCTATATCATTTAAACTATCTAAATACAAAACAAAAGACTCTAAATCTGTATGTACATAGTTAATAGGATGATTTATTGGTTTCTCCTTGCATGTGATCATGTACTTCATTTTCTTTTCCCGATATAATTTCCTCATTTGTCCAAATACTGGAATCATTGCATAGGAGAAGTCTAGTTGTAGTGTCCCTTTTAGTTTCGCTACCAAAGACCTGGAAAGAAGCATGCCAAACCTTGGAGGAATGTCTGCCACCACAATATACATCAAAACATTCTTCAGGGGGAGCTCATCCAAACTCACAGCGAAGTCTTTGATGAGACCTATACATCTTACTCTGCTAGAATCGAATGAATAGAGATCATGATATTGCCAGGTGATGTCCAGACCAAGCTTATCCATGATTGCCTTGGGCATGAGATTGTGAGAGGCTTCGGAATCGAACATGGCGTTATGTAAAACAAAATCATGCAACCTCAAACTGATGTAGAAAGGTGGCACCTCGCTGTCATGAGACTCGCCATTTGATGCTGGCCCAAAAATCCATTTAGGTTGATCATCTTCGACATTCACCATGTCGGACATTGGGTCCAAATTTAACATTTTAGATACTTGTCCTTTATAATTGTTGTTCTTCAATATTTCAATCAAATGGATGGATATTTTTAGTTTGGAAATCTCATTTTCTAAATTGAATGTGGGAATCCTCTCCACCTCTTTGACCGGGATTTCTTTCCTCTCCCTTTCTTTCCATGTAACTTGCTGATGTACTGGTTCTGCTGATGTTGATTTGTTTCTCTCCATTTCAACCACCTCCTTTCCTTTCCTTTGTGTACAAGCTGAATCATTCTTTGGCGCTTCAACATCCTTCTTTTTCTGAATGGGTCTGACTGGCACATCCCTGTTTCTAAGTGAATATCGCTATTGTTGGGCGGACAAAGCATTCATGTAGCCTCTTTGATATTCATCTGATTGCTCCTCCAAGACGGTGTCACTTGATAGAATGAAATCTCCATCTTTGTGTGCAGCTGAATTCTCTGCATACTCCTCTTCAGTGAGATAAGTAGGCAAATCGTCAGGAGTAAAGAGATGATTTTCTTCGCCTATTACATTCCCGTCTTCATCTGATTCCGATCCATGCACAAAATTTTGCTGCAAAGGTGTTTGTACTGATTGTTGTGCAATTGGCTCTTGAGCTCGCTGATCTCTCTGTCTTATCCTATACTGTGGTTGTTGCTAGCCACGGAAGTTAGGATTTCTAACTTCTGGCTTCGGTTTGTCAAGCTTCACTCTCTCAAGCATCTACTCTACCTTCCAAAGTAGCTGATCTACCGAGGAAGATTCTTCTTTTGCAGTGACCTTCTTTTCTGCTTTTGCTCTAGCCCTCTTGGTCAGCAGACTTGCTTCAACATTGACTGCTATCTTCTGCATGTCTTCCATTGTAGCCGGTTCTCTTTCTCTCAATTGATAAGCCATATTAGCATCAAAACGATCCGGGAACTTCAACATGGCTAGTCCCATAGGTGGCTTTAGATTATCTGGAATTTCATTATACACTGTATTGAATCTAATGCAATAATCTTGGACCGACTCACCAGGTTTCTCTTGATTTGCTCATATTCGGACATAATTTGAAGAGGGTTCTTTTTCACTTGACAGCAGTTCAAGAATTGTCTTTGTAGGTCTGCCAAGTTAGTGATACGTGCAGCCAGTAAACCTCTGAACCATTTCCTTACTTCACCCGCAAATGTTTGTACAAAAAGTGTCATCGCCCTGTTTTCTGCATCTATCTCATGAAGTTCATAAAAGTCTACTATTCTGTCCACATATTGCTGCGCAGTAATGCCATTAGGAGTGCCATCAAAGAATGGGATTTTTCTTTGGTAATCAGCGGGCATATCATCTAAAATTTGAGGCAAAACAAGCGGTGCGAAACGTGCAACCATCACTCTTGGTGGATTTGTCCTCGGAGGTGTTGGAGGAGTGTGCACAGTTTGTAAGGGGCTAGCAATGGAAGTTTGAAGCTGAGCTATTATGTAGTTATCAATAGACCGGTTAGCCCTTTTTGTCTCCAATTTTACAAGAAACTGTGGATTGTGGACAGTAGAATAAACCGCTCTTTCAGACTTGGTTTCAAACAATGATAATTCAAACTGCTCATCAAACTCTAGCTCTTCAATATACTCAAAAATGTTCGGGCATGAATGAGATTTGAGCACGGGCAATATAGAGCTTTCTTGACGACGGTTTCTTGAAATCAAATTGGGATTTTCGTAGATGAGCATAGGGTCGGGATCTGGATTAGCTCTGGTGTACCTTTGAGAAGCCAGCGTGCTATTGAGAAAAATCAAAGGACACAACCTATTTTACATCAGCCTATCAAATCCTAAACTTATCATCCAGAAGATCAGAATTATTAAGAAGTAAGGGGATTTGATTTGTCCCTAGTATGGTCGCCACTATGTTAGCACCTAAATCCACCTCAGGCTGAAGGAAGGCAAAATTTAGGGTAACCACAAACCACGCTCAGTCTGGTAGCTAGCCCTACCAGAACAGGAGAGGGCTCTCACCGAGTTACACTTAGTGAATAAGTGAATGGAAAGGCTTGAGATGACTTACAATGAACTATTTGTCTTAGGCTAGTAAGTGAAAATGAAAATAAGAAGTGATTTTATGAATGACTGTGTTTCTAGGATGTTATGGGACCACTGGACCTCAATGAACAGAGAACTTAATACAAAAGGCATGGATTATTTCATGAGGAAAGGTAGGAGGAAAGAATAGCAATTTATTTTAAGATAGTGTGCAATGGAGAGATTGATTAAGAGGGTGAAAAGGGCATGGACAACATGAATCCTTTTCAACAAATGAATGAACACTGAACATGAAATTTTCCCACAGGCAGATCAATCAAATTGGATTCTACCTTAGCTAACTTAGAAAATTTCAATGGAAATGAATATGAAATGAGCTATGAAACATAAAAAGATACATATGAAACATAAGAGACACATTTGCTACACTCACAACCACATGAATCTCATGAAACAGAGCCACTGCCTTTCATCAATCCTCTGTAAAAATATACAATGCAGAAACAAAGTTTATTTCCCACAGTTTCCCAGAAGTTACAAGCCAACCAACCCTTTGCAAATGGTTTGCATACAATATATAGAATGTGCCATGAAGAGATGGAATGCCCAAGGGTTGGGGAGTTACTCGAATCATTACAAACTGAAGGTGGAGAGCCAAACAACAGCTACAAGTGCAGCGTCACAAACATGACAAATGGCTTGGTGGCCCTTTGCCTTCCTTTGCCACTTGGATAACTAACCATCTGGAGTGAAAATACTTATAAAACCGCCCTAGGTGCCAAAAAACTGAAGTTCATATGAGTGGGCCCACTTACAAAAAGTCGGGAAGTGAAATTTCGCGAAATGGAGGCATTCTGGCCTTTTTTCCTATACGCGCCGCGCCCCTTTCCTGTATGCATCGTGCCACTTTGAGGCCAATTTTAAAGCACTTTCCAAAGTCCAAAATGTTCCCAAGTGGGCTCGTTGGAAAGCCTATCCTGTCTACTTTCGAACCCAAGAGGAATTTTTGAATGTGGAGCTCATTTTCCCCTCCAAATATTCATTCTCCAAGGACTGCTTCCTATGTGTCAAAATAGGGGCATTGAGGCCATTTTTGAGTGTATTTTGCCCTTTTGGTGGCCAAGATCTTCACCAAATGTCTTGCTCCCAGTGCCAGTAATTTTTATTTTGCATGTTGAATCCAAAAACGCAAACCATTTCTCATTTGGAGCTCCCAATCTTACTTTTTGTGCCAAAAATTTGTCATGTGACCAAAATTTTACCAAACTCTTTGAAACTTGGGCTGGAGGTCCTGTATGAAGTGTTATGCTGTGCCAAGGAAGCTTCAGCCAAGATTCGAAGCCGATCTTGCTCTTTTTCCTTTTTTGCTTCCTTTGTTGCTTCGCTCAATTTAGCCTTCAAGCTCCTTATTCGGGCCTTTGTGCTCATGTTTCATGCCCTGTAATGACAATCCATCCTCCTCAGTATGGCTTTGTCCCTATTTTCCTTTTGCAGCTTTTTCTCCAAGTGTAGATTGACCCGATCCAACCAAGACTCACAATCGTTGTTGATCTCTTGCTCCAAGGTAGTGAGCTCAATCCCTCTCTGCTGGACAGTTTGTCGATTTTCACGAATGCTTTGCAGCTCCATGATCATCTATTGGTCCTCAAGTTGTTTGTTTCCCTGCTCCAGATACTTGATGACCCATATAGCCCTCTCGAAATTCAGTATCAAGTCTTTGATCTCCGTGTCCCGCTCCTAAATGGTCATCCTAAGTTTGGCATTTTCTACCTCTGTGTCTTCATCCGGAATGAGGATGACATCGGTCTCCTGTGCACCTAATGGCCCCTCATCATGCATGGGCTCCTTGCCCTTGTCCAATACCTGTGTAGTCAATGCTGGAAGCAAGGCCCCTTCCACCCTGGGTGGAGATAACACTCGCTTTGCTGCTCCAAATAAGTTCCTACTGCCTTTCTGATATGTCACCAAAAATGGCATGATCGTGGTCTCATGGCACTCATGCTGATAAGAAGGACCACCCAACTCCTGCTCGAGCTCTGATAGTACCTGTGGTGTGTTGAAGAAGTCACGGGAGATGAAGTCCTCCCAAGCAATGCCCTGCAATACCAACTGATGATCTACCAAAATCTGAATAAGAGTGAAGTGATAGACACTATTAAGCTGCTGCTGAGGGGTCTTATGTAGCATGAAGGTGTTCATCCTCTCTATATTCCTGCATATGAAAAACGGGAGGTTCATCATCCTCACCCTGGTAAAGTGCATGAGCAAGTGGATATTATAGGCATACAGTCTAGAGAACCTCCCCTCACAGCTGAAGTATTTCATGATCAATCTCATGAGCGGAGCATACTCATTCTTCAAGTATCTGAAGGGAAATACTCTTGTGAGCTCATTCAAGAATTTGGTTTTGATGTAAGGCTCATAGAGTTGCCTTTCCACCTTCTTCTTCTTATGCCACTACTCCCCAACATTTGGTATACCTGTTGCCACTGATATAGTTTCAGGTGTCAATGTGAAAGTGACCTCGGCCAAGGTAGACTGACCTCCATGTAGATGAAGCACAAATAAACTGGCCAACTCATAATGAACTTTGACATTTGTCACCCTTTGACAAAATTCGAAACATGATAAGTACTGGAAGGATGACATGGCAAGAGGGCATGCTTCTAACTCGGTGAGGGTAGTGGGTTCATCCCTGGCATGTTTGCCACTCTTGTGGTGTCTCCTGGGAGCCTACTCTTCTGAGGATGGGTCACTCTGTGTCTCCCTCTCATACTCGGACAAATGTTGTGATGACATGACTGCAATGTGGGTTGTGATTGGCTGCCCCTTTGATGATGGTGTGAGGCTAGGGTGCCTTTGTAGAGTTACCAAGGGGAACAATGAAACAGGGATTGTTAGGAAGGGAGTGATGAAATGGGAATAGGGGTTATAGGGAGAAATTTGTTAGGGATGTGGGAGGAGTTTGGGATTTTTTATGGGGTAGGGTTTGGGGTTTCTATTGAGCAATAGGAGGAGGGGAAAGGGAATATGAGTTTGGTAGTGTTAGGGCAATGATGATAGGGAAAAAATGACATAGGGGAATAAGGGACAGGGGTAGGGTAGGAAGAATGAGCCTTGGCAGCAATGACACTGTTACACAACCCTAGCAAGATGGTCTCTTGGTGTCTTTATATGGTTGCTTTAAGAGTTTTGTTTCATTTCAATCATTGAGCATAAAAACCACCATATCTTTAACCAATTTGATGAACAAGTGAGTTAATAGAGCATACCTTGCAAATTTATGTGCTTCACAAAAAACTTTGAGTGAGTTTGGAACGTTCTGGGCACTTTGCCTGTGTGCGTTGTGCCCGTTATAAGTTTGAGTTGTGGGTGAGGGCTATGTGCGCCACGCCCTTTGTGTGCGCCACGCCCCTACCTGTGTGTGCCGCACCTTGAAAACTAACTCCAACTTGCTCCAAATGCTCACCAACGCACTCCAATCACTTTGCAATGTCTCCCACTGGTTTTGATTTGCACAATGCCTCTGATTTTGGTGGAAACCTTGTATATAAAGCCTTGGGAGAGATAAGTTTGATTTTTGCCTCTTCAAAAACCCATTTTTCTAATGTTTGAGTTTTGCACTTTTTCACTGACTTTAAAACACACTGATTTTCATTTTCCCTTTGAAATGTTAGCTCGAATGATGCAATTTTCAGCACTCTTTGCGGGGGTTGCAAGAAAGGACATGTGGCCATGGAAACCATGACTGCATCTGAAAAAATCACGAAGACTTTTTTTTAATTTTTTCCATAAATGACATTGTTTGACTTTTCTTCAAAACAGAGTTTTGAAGAAGACTCGAAGTCTATCCATATGATGATGAAGCTTTCTGAACCATAACTGTGTAAGGCCCTCATTCTGGCCTGCATGGCTCTACTGGACATGTTTCAAGTACCAAATTGATGAATTCGTAGACCTAGACCTCGAAATGACCTTTGTCCTTTTAAGGACCAGACCTTGACTATTATGGACTTTGATGATCACTGACAAAATACCTAAGCTAGCAGGGGCCAGACATGAGAATATAATGACCTTCTCCATCAGATTATGGCATGCCCCTAGCGGAATGCAACTGGGAGAATGGAGCGGGACACCTAACCATGAAATGCGTAAAGAGTTTTGATCTCTAATGGAGGACTGACCAGACCGACTCTAACAAGATGGAGGATCTTCCACAATCTCTTCTATGGCAATCAATCCAAGAGAAAGAGGCAGACCGTCAGGTCTGTAAAATATTTCTGGTGCCGAAGAAGATATAAGTTCTTCAGCAACATATGTTTGGGGAGTAACAACTTCCGAATCAGCTGTAGATGGAGTCGGTTCAGGAACATAAGTGTTTACTATCACACTAGGATCAGTTGTAAAGTCCTTTTGTTGCTGCAGACTTTCTCCTGTAGAGGCAAGGATACCAGAAATGTTTGGAGTAACTGGAGTCTCTGAGGATGTCGCAGTACTGGCTCCAACCAACCTAGGGGACTTTGACCTGGTCAAACGAGTTCTCTTTGTCCAGAATGGTTTCGCTTCTAGAGTCAACGACGGTTCACTTGTAAGTCTCCACGAACGACAGGGTTTTGATTGACTTTCTTCCACGATTTCGGATTAATTGATCTACTCAAAATAAAAGGGGAAAATGTTTTCGAATTAAATGAATTTTAGACGCTTTGACACAACTTGTTTTTTCAATTTTTAAGAGTCGAGAAAAAACAAAAGATGACTCTAGTCGCCTTCGATTTTTAATGAGCTTGAAGTGACAAGTGCTCAGATGGACCTTTTCTTTTAAGGAGTCTGAAAAGGAGCAAAATAGACTTCTCTGGAAATCTAGGCAGAGGGGAGTACCAAACCAATCGCAAAACTAGATAATAATTTTTACGGTACGGCAGTCAATCTTCCCGAATGTTGTGTTCAGTGCATTGTGATCGATAGGGCAGCAGACACGGCTTCCTAAGGATAAAGGATGTAGCCTATTGTTGTCTCCCAATATATACTCGACGGTACGTGGGAGCACAAGTCTGTACTAGCACTTGTCGTTTCAGAGTGGAGGAATCACCCAACCAACAATGAAAACAACAGTTACCAGGTTTTACGACGCCTGAATACGTCTCTAGCCTAGACCTCTAGATGGTGTGCGTTAGGTTTCAAAGCGTTGTTAGATTCATTAAATTTATTTTAAGTTGATCTTGTTTAAAAATTTACCTTTCAGGTTCACCGCGTGATGTGTATACAATTCCTAAAATGTACTCTAAGATGATAAAAAGCTGTTTAATCTTCTTTTGGCAATGAAAATCCTAGCTACTAAGGAAAGAAAGTTGAGAGTCTTTCAACAAAGAGCGCAGAGCACACACTAAATGCACTGTCCCAAATCAAACGAAGTAGTCTAAATGCAAATGCACATGCATGTATTTGTTTTCAGCGTTCTTAATGTATGAATGACGATAAGAAAGCTAAGTGCAAATCTAAATTATTTTCAAAGCGACAATACTCAAAAAATTTCTTTTCAAAATGAAGTGAAGGTAAGCGAGACACTTTGCAATTTCGAAATGAAAATTTATTTTTGACACTTTAAAAACTACTAATTCAAATCATATACAAGAGTAACGGTATAATCGACTATCTAGAACAACGGGATTGTCTTCTATGAATGAAAACAACAATTATGACACTTCCAGATTAGGAAACGACAGTTCGACTATGCTACTTCTTTGCAAAAGAGAACTGAAAATGGCGCACAATACATAAAAACACTTGCAGTTCTTTGCACAATAGAGGCAGAATGCTGCAAGAGAAAGGGGTTTTCACAGAGATACACTGACCACAGACAGCAAAACTCCTGAATAGAACTGAAAATAGTGAGGAAAAAACCAAAGTCTGAAGGTAAAGTTAACCTTCCCTGAACATCGCATCTATCACACAGTGAATTCAGTATGCAGCGCACCTACTACACATGGGAAGTGCGATGCATATAGACTGCCTTGAAGGTAGGGTGTGATGGTACCAGTGCGAGACTTTAAACAAGTTTTTACTCACAATTTGCAATTCAGTTCAGGGATTTTTTTTTTAACAAGATCGGTTACTTATATATTATAAAAACTTCGAGGACTATGTCTTATTACATATGAGAGGAAAAACAGGGAGGAGAGGATCCAAAATGGGTGCGCAGACCCTTGATCCTTGTTTCTAAAAACACGGTGGACTGTTTGAAAGAGGTAATGGCTATATTGCCGGACAAAAGAACCTACTAACAGACAAAATTTACAATGCATATATCCTAAGGTTGTTGTTGATTGACTGAGTCATCAGGCTGAGCTTCTTTTCTTGCGCTGGCCCTAGTCGAGGCTTCTTCTTGCATGCTCTAAGTTAAGGTCTTGATGTGGGAGATCGCTTCCTCCATATGGTTGCATCTCTCCTTGAGTGCCTCAATCTCTGCTTTCTGCTTCTCCAACTTCTTCCTCTTGGACCTGCTATCTGCTTGAAAGTCCTTCTTGAGTTCATTGAAGTGTTTGACGAATCTGACAATCATAAAACAGTGGCCTTTGCACAGGGTGCATTCACTGTTAGTGATGACTTTCTCTAAGGGATTAACTGTTGGCTCGCGGGCTTCCTGCTGGTCTGCCATTTCAAAAACTTGAAGGATTGCAACAGGGCCTAGCTGCTGCTGAAGGTGGATACAAAGGGCGGAGGCGGCAGAGGGAAGTGAAAGAGACTGAGAGGGGGAGAGCAGGACGAGTTTCCTATTCAGGAGAGGGACAGAGAAGGCGGCAGTGTTGATGGCAGCCTGGGGGAGGATAAAGACTGAAGGGAGAAAGCGCTGAGACAAGGAAACAAAAGATTGATTAGTGCTAAAAATGAACCAAGGAACGAAAGCACCCAAAATTACCACGAAGGGAGGTCGGCCTCTGCTCTCTGGTTGAATTGAAATGACCTCAGAAGTTGAGCTGCTCCAGATGAAGACTGAGACATAAACCTTCGCTGCACTGGTCGACTTGTGAAGAGAGAATGGGGGACTGCTTATTTTAAAGGGTGAAGAGGGGTTGGGCTGAGATTTCGGGCAGAGGAGCTTACAGACAGTGAGGTGACTGAGAGGCCTGTCAGAGATTTTAATGCAGGCAAGAGCAATTTTAGAGCAAAGACCGCTTGTCTGAGGCTTGGAATTGGCGGCGGGGGTCATGAGGAGCCTGGGCTCGTACCTAGGTGAAATGACATAGGTGAAGTCTTGTGCGTCGATCGAAGAGATGGAGATCTCTAAGGTGCAGTCGTAGAGATTTTCCAGGGGATTAGGGAGCTTAAGGACAGGCGCATTTCGGGAGGAGGGATTGCTGATGTGTCCCAGGTTCAGAGGATTTAGGGTGGGGAGGGACAATCTAAGGGATTGGTTTGTCATAGATAATTTCATTCTCTCTAACTTGGCCAGCTGACCTACTGGTTGCCTTGCTGGCTTGACAATCTGCCTCAGTATTGTTAGCTCTCAATACATGTTTGAAGGTGACGCCTGTTATTTCCCTGATGTTGTCCGTGATCCGGTTCTTGATGTTCTTGAGAGCAATTTGCTTAAATTCGCCCCCTGAAACCATGACTGCTATAAGAATAGCTGAGTCACCTAGAATGATTGGATTTTGCATGTTTAGTCTCTTTAGAATTGAGGTGCCCAGAAAGAGGTTGTATGCCTCGGCCTTGTTATTGGTCATGTTTCCCAAGCCCCATTCATAAGTGACCATAACTTTGCCCTGATGATCCTTTTTAAGTCCCCCTTCACCTGCTTTTCCCGGATTATTTTTGGATGCTCTGTCGAACTGGAGGTTAGGCCCCTTTTGATTTAATACCCATTGAGTGACTTCCTCTTTGGTGCCTCTGAGCTTCCACTCCTTCCTTTTCTGACATAAATTGGAGGTAGTGTGGTTTCATTTGTCCAGGCTGACACTGAATTTGCTAAACCATTCAGTCTCACTTTTGTTCTAGATTTCTTGGTCTGGTTGGGACATTCCATTGGCACTTATAGTCTCTGAGATGAGCGCTATTGTTTTTGCCAAGGTGGTGGAGATGTTGGGCTTCCGATTGTTGAAAATGCATTTATTTTGGGTGATCCAAATTTGCCAGCATAGAGTAGAGGGAATGTTGTTCCACAGTCTAAAGATAAGATTCTTATTTTTCTTAAGGTAAGGGTAGCAGTTTCCCCAATTTTTTTGAAGAGAAGTGATCTGGTCGGGCGTTTCTCCTCTACTTAGGGGGCTAATGATGAGCTTCCAGCAGCTTTGGGTGAAGGGGCATTCGAGGAAAAGGAGAAGGTTTCTTTCTTCCTCGGCTTGGCAAAGACAACATATTGAGGGACCAAGAATGCCCCTTTTTCTAAGGTTTTCAGCCGTGAGGATTTTACCTTTAAGGAGAATCCAATTAAAGAACTTTACCTTCGAAAGACATTTTGATTTCCAAACCACTTTATGAAGAGCCCAATTTTTGGTGACCATGGCGTTCTGGAGAAGCTCATAGCCTTCTTTGACTGTGTAATTCCCTCCGTTGGGGTCCCAAGCAAATTTGTCCTCTGTCATTTTGTTTATAGGAGCTGAACCTGAGAGAGATATCTTGAGCTCAGTCCAAAGGTCCCTGAGATCGATTGGAGGGGAGAGGCGCTTCCAGTCCTGCCAACTGTTATGTTCCCAAGTGGAGATGTCATATAAGGAATTCAAGTTTTTTGCTTCCATCCAAATTTGGAGAGGTCTGAGGTTTTGAGTTAAGTTCCTTGGTCTTGTTCCCATGATTCTATCCGCCCAAATGTTGATCTTGCTTCCACTTCCTGGCACTCTAGATATGTGATTTCTGAATTGAGGGAGGGATTTTTTAATGAGCTTCCAAGCTGGAGTGCACTGCCTATCCACTATTGTTTCTGAGAGGATGTTAGAATTGGGGCCATTCAGATATTTCCTTTTGATGACCTCTTCCCACCATGAGCCTTTCCCATTGAGAATTCTCCATATTAGTTTGAAACCCATCACCATGTTGGAGAGACTTGGGATTTTTATTCCTAATCCTCCTTTTTCGAACGGGAGGGTAACTTGATCCCATTTAACAAGGCTGAATTTTTTGGAGTCCTGCCTTCCTCCCTGCCATAGGAAGCTTCTTATGATTATTTCCATGTGTTTATGCGTGCTTGTAGGAGCTAGAATGACTGTGAATTGATAAATGGGGAGAGAAGAGAGGATGGCTTTGATGAGGGTAGTTCTTCCAGCCAGATTGATCCAAGTCATTCCCCAACTCTAGAGTTTTCCTCGCAATTTTTCTATGTGCTTCACCCAAATTTCTAACTTAACCGATTCTTTTGCTAGAGGCAGTCCCAGGTACATAAAGTAGCTCCAGTTTCTTTGAGCTGGAATGTCAAGGATCATGGAAATTCTTTGCATGATTTGCAGGGGAACATTCCATGTGTATATCTTGCATTTTTTGTTGTTTAATTTTCCTCCAGAAGCTGATAGGAAGGAGTCTAGTGTTTTCTTGAATCTTTTTGCCATCAAGCTAGAGGCTCCCCCAATTAGGAGTGTGTCATCTGCGAAAATCGAATGATTTATTCCCTTGGTTCCTCTTTCTATACTGATTCTTGTGATTTATTTTTGCTTTCGGAATTTTTCCAAATGAATGCTCAGAGTTTCTGCCATGATGATGTATAAGAAGGGGGAGAGGGGGCAGCCTTGCCTCAGTCCCCTAGTGCTTCTGAAATAGTTGCTTGGTCTGCCATTAATCAGAGGAGCTGTCCAGGGGTGAGTGATGCACTCCATGATAATGCTGATAAAATTATTGGATATCCCAAATTTCTTGAGGACTTCCTTCAAGAAGTGGTGGTTGACCCTGTCGAAGGCATTTTCCATGTCTAATTTGATGATCATTCCCCTTTCCCTCCTGCTTATGATGTTGTGGATTGCCTCTTGAATATGGATGACATTGTCCGTGATTTGTCTGCTTGGGACAAAACCGCCTTGGTTCTCTGAGATGAGGAAGGGGAGTAGTTTTTTGAGCCTATTGGCTAGGATTTTAGTAATGATTTTGTAAGAGACATTACACAGGGAAATTGGACGGAAACGGTCAAAGGAGAGGGGGTTGAGATCCTTGGGAATAAGGGCTAGATGGGAGGATTTGATATTGTTTCCCATTTTATGTTTTAAGAAGACGTTTTTCACTATCCTTATGTAGTCTTTCTTAATAGTTTCCCAGTGGTTTCTATTGAAGGCCACTGTGAACCCATCAGGGCTTGGAGCCTTGTCTTGCTGCATGCTAAACACTCACAACTTTATTTCCTCTTCCGTTACCTCTTGATCCAACTCTCTGTTTTGCAAATCTGAGATTTTATTTTCGATTGGGCTTAGAAGCTCCGCATTGTCCTGAGACTGGGGGTCTGCGGATAAAAGGGATTTGAAGTGTTTGTAGGCTGCCTCTTTGATTTCTTTGTGGTCCCTTATCTCTTTCCCTTCCTCCATGATTCTCTCTATTTGATTCCCTGTGCGTCGAAGCTTTAGACTGTTGTGGAAAAAGGATGTATTTTTGTCTCCAGCCCGGAGCCAAAGACACCGAGATTTTTTCCTTTGTTCCTCTTCCTCCATCCTATTTTGCCTGTATAATTATTTATACATTTCATTTTCTTTGGATTGATCCTCCTCTGTGTACTGAATGCTTTCTTTTTCTTGGTTCCATTGCTCTAGTTGTTTATGGAGGTCTATTCTTTTTTTGTTTTCCTCCGCTGGGTAGTTTCTTGCCCACTGTTTGACAACTGATCTAAGAGATTTAAGCTTGGTTTCCCATATGTAGTGGGGCGAACGAATGACTTCCTTCACCCACTGCTCCTATATCAGATTTCAAAATTCTTCTTTGCTGTCCCAGGCTTTATTGTATTTGAAAGGGAGAGGCCCCAAGTTCCTTCCCTTATCGAGAGTCAAGACCACAGGTTTGTGGTCTGAGGCATAGCCTTGTATGATTTTTCTTTTGATGATGGGAAAGCTTGCAACTATTCCTTCTTGTACGAGGATTCTGTCTAGCCTCTCTTTTATAATGTTGTTGCCAATTCTCTTGTTACTCCAGGTGAACCTCCCATTTTGAGGAGGGATGTCCACAAGATTGTGAGTTTGGATTATAGTTTCTAAGGAGTCTCTTGATGGATTTGCATAGAAATTTCCTCCTAGTTTTTTATCAGCATTCCTTATTAGATTCAAGTCTCCTCCAAGGAAAATGTTCCTTCCTTGAACTATTTGGAGATCTGTGGTTATTGTGTCCCAGCATGAGGCTTTGTCCCTATAATGATTTGGTGCATAGATGTTATATATAGTGTAGTCCTCTTTTGAAGCTTTGTTATGAATGCCAGTTCTAACCCACCAGCTGTGTGAGTTTTGATTTATGAGTTCCCATTTGTTTTTGTTCCATATGGTTCTTATATCTCCTGATGCGCTAGCTGCGCTTATTGCTGTACCTGAATAATTTTTTCTTATTTTTGTGTGATTTTGAAATTCTTGATCAAAGATTTTGGTCTCTTGGATGAGGAGAAGATCTGGCTGCTCGAGTTTAAGAAGATCTCGGACTGCATTTGCTTTTAAGGAGGAGCCCATCCCCCTACAATTCTAAGAGACCAAAATCATCATTTACCATTTTTGGTGTGGGTCCCGCTCTTCTCTTTCATCTTTTCCCCACTTCCTTTTGACTTGTCTAGGAAGGTGTCCATTGGTTGCTGAGTTCGAGTGGCCATTTCTTTCACTGCGTTTTCATCCCTGATTTCTTTATTTATCTTCCTGCCTACTTTTCTAAGGGGATCAGAGGAGAGGTTATTTTATTTTGTTTTGTTTCTAGTTAGAATTCGAGCCACTGTTGGGGGAGGGGAGGGCTGGGGGAGGGAGAGAGGGGAGGAGAGTTCAGGGATTTAGGCCGAGTAAATGATGTTCAATATATGTAAATCACAAGGGTTGATCTAAGGAGGTTACTAGAGCCACCACTTAGGGCAATTAGAACGTTTGCAGATCTATTGTTTAATTCATAAACAAAACCCGGAGATAGACTGAAGTAGCATTGATCTACTTTGCATTTGTATAAAAAATGTAGTTCGAAGGCTAGCTGGCTTGACTTCAGGCTCCGTTTGTAAGTTTATAAAAGAAACAAAGATAGGCTAACAAAAAATTTATTCGCTCCCCAGTGGAGTCGTCATTTTGTTACCGGAAATAGTGTCCACTCGGAGTTGCTATTCCCACTAAGACTGGTAGCTATCTTAGAAACAAACAAGTAAAGTCTACTTTCGCTTTCCTTTATGAAAATAGATAAGATTGGATCAAAGGAGTCCAACCTTAGTCTTGCGCTTGGTTTCCTTGTTTGATTCCTCTCCTTCCTGATAGATCTTTTTTGCTTCTTCTTCATCCGCCCAGCTTCAAAGAGCACCTATGGAATCAAAACAGCATACTACTATTGAAGAACAGAGATCTATATTCATAAATAACACGGGACTAGATATGTGTTAACCATACAAATGCATATATAAATAAACATACAAGAATATGGAGGAAAACTTGAATAGCTTTATTAAAATCAAGAATAGCAAGAGGATTACAACCATATGTTTTGACCCAGCATCATCCTCCAGCAAGAAAGCCCTTCTTCACCTCAAGTAAAGCTTAGATCACCCAACACTATGAAGTTACACCAGAAAATCAACAACACTTCTCTACAAGATACAAGATTCCAGCCTTTGGATCTCTGTGATGAGGGATCCATATATAGATGATTGTAGGGGGGTGAGTCATCTTCTGGGGTCTTCATTAGTGTCCTCTCTCTGATAGTTCTCGATTCCACTTGGAGACTGATGATCTCTTACTCATCCCTGGTCGAAAACACAGAGGCAAGTGTCACAAGGGAAGCTTCTGTAAGATTCCATGATCATCCACCTCGTAAATTGTCCCTGCCATTTGTCCATTCCCAACCACCACACCCTACAGAGGGGCCATTCATTATGCATCACACCCTTTACACTGGGAAGGTGATATGCATCGCATCCTCTGCACTGGGTATTCAGTATGGTCCAGTTTTGACCATTTCTGAGCAGTTTTAGTGGAGAACTTTTGGGAGATGATGTAATTAGCTGACCTTGTTCCTTTAGGTAGTGAAGAAACACTTTTAGGGACTTAGGAGCCCTCAGTTTATGGACATTTATGGTTGGGGTTGCAGTGCCCAAAAATGTCTATAAAAATTAGGAGGTTTGTTGAGGCTTGAATTGGATAAGTGTTGGCCATATCAAGTCAGAAAGTAGGAGAATATTTTTACAGTGTAGGGTGTGCTTCAAGTTGAAGCAATACATTGTAATTGTTTCTCTTTCTCATTTGTATTAATGCAAAGCAGTGGAGGGATTTTTCCCAGTTGAGTTCCCCTGTAAAATTATTGTGTTCCTTTTGTTTTGATGGTTGCATGTTATTGCATGTGTTTCTATCATGTGTTTTCCTTTCCATATAATAGTAGAAGAAATTTATGTCTCTTGATTTCAGTTCTATTTCATTAGCAGTAGCAAATTTCTTGCAATTTCTACATGGTATCGGAGCCACAAAAGACTACATAGAAACCTTTTTCCATATCTTCTCTTAGAGAAATTTGGAATAGAAGATTTGTGGTGCAGGAATTTCTCCAATGAAGGAGGATAGTGTGAGGTGCCAGGAGGGAGAAAAGATATTTTTGACAGGTATATCGATATTTAGAGGGAGTCTAGTTTCAGAGGGAGTAGACCTACCTAAGCTAGTAATTCAGACTCTGGGGAGATCGAACTAATTATTGCAGAATTAGCAACAACAATATGAGTAGATAATATTTTTCTTTGTATGCAGCCATACCTCTAAGAGTGAGGTGGGGCGATGTAGAGCCTTAGTCCTAAAGTTGCAAATATTTTGGTAGGGTCCATAGGAGAGGAGTAGCAGTTGTAGTATACCCTTCTCATGGATCATCACCCTTGCTATAGGGGCCCACAGTATTCAGTAGTAGGAGGAAAAATGTTAGTTGGAGCAATTAGATGTTGAGGAGCATAGAGAAGTGTTCACAGTAGAGTAGGAGGCCCAGCAACAGATTTAGTAGCAGTGTAGATTTCCTAGTAGACAGTGCAAAGATTGGTAGTAGTCAGATGCTTAGGAGACAGTTGTAGCTTAGAGACACAGTTGATTTAGTATTTTCAATGCTTCTTAGTTTCATTTGTTGCAGTAGCAAAAACAACAGTGAGAGGGAGTCTTGTTACAGTACATTCCTACAGGAGTGGGATTGGGGTTGTGTAGAATCATTTTATTGCTAAGAGAGTGTGTTGAAGCTGTAGCAATAAAATGATTCATTTGACTAGTGCCTTAGTCAAGTGGATAAATTAAATTTTCCACATCAGTGGAATGACTTGGATTGTAGCTAGCTAGAGTGACATGGATTTTTCTACTAGTTAAGTTAGTAAACTCATGTTTATAGGCTAGAAGTAGAGTTTTACATGAGTTGATTGCTAATATATAGAAATATAGTTGAGTTATTGTTACTTGAACTCAGTTAGCTGAGCTCTAGTCATTAGTTGAGTCAGTGGAAGACCAGTTGAGTAGTTATGATTATTGTTAACTCGTTGATCTCTTAGTTGACTAGTCAATCAATTAAAAATAAACTCATTCATGCATGGAATTTGAATTGCCTAGTTAAGTGGATGGAAAAGGCACATTTGTATTTATAAGTGTATATTGTTGCATGTACAGTGCTTTTTCACTGAGCAAGTGATCAATTCCCCTTGGATTTACGCGGCAAGGAAATGGGGAATTTCCCTATTTTTTAGGATCTTAATTCCTCCAAGATTGCGCAAGGAATTAAGAAGTTGGTTGAGGCTTGAATTGGCTTAGTGTTGGCCAAAGCAGGTTAAGAAGCAAGAGAATAGTTTTATAGTGTACGGTGTGCTTCAGAGTTGAATCAAGACATTGTAATTGTTTCTCTTTCTCATTTGAATTAATGCAAAACAATGGAAGGTTTTTTCCCAATTGGGTTTCCCTATAAAATCATTGTGTTCCTTGTGGTTTGATGGTTGCAAGTTATTGCATTTGTTTTTATCACGTGTTTTCCTTTAAGCAGTAGAAAATTTCTTTCAATTGCTACAATATCATATTCCTTACCCTCTCTGACACCTTAGAGACTAGAACACATGTATGATGCTAACCCAAATCCATAAACTAACACTTTTATGGAAAACTAAATAAGAAAAAGAAATTATAACATGAAAACTAGGCCTTAACGTGGCCCTAGCTTACCTTAATCACAACCAATAATCTATAATTAATGCTTAATTAATAACCATTGGGGCATGCCAGGATGATATTAGTATATCCTAATCATACCAGTGTATTATTACATCTAGATGGTATGACATGGCACTAGTATGACACGGCAAATCCCCTTGGATGAAAAAGTGGCAAACTTGATGATGTGGCAGGTTACAACATGTGACATATGGCATGTAGATTTGAAATTTTTTGTGACCCAAATGGACATTTGGAAGGTGACACATGGAAGGTACAAATAAATGTCTAGACATGTGGCAAGATTTGATTGGTTGAAATAGTCGACATGGAGTGTGACTTGGCAGGTGACATATTACTGTTGGGTCTCTCCCCAAGGTACCGAGGCACCAGGCACTAGAGTGAAATTTGGTTTTGGAAGTTAAGGTTGGCCCAATATGACATGCTCATTATAGTGTGACATGGATGAGATGGCAAAGAAGACCATGTGGTAACCCGTGGTTGGTCCCCCATGGTCTAACATGGTAGATCTAGGAGCCTCGGGATTCATTCTAAGGACTAGTTTGGTAGAAGTTTTCAATTCATTCTTCTAAGATCTTGTGTGGAGGCTCTAGAGGGGTTTTATCACAAATTGGGCCCTTACTAGGGCACAAGCATCCAAGGAGTGTACATAGCATATGGGGATAACTATCAGGGCACTAGACATGGTGCAAAGGAATTTAAGCCTATGGTCACTAGCTCTAGGTCACAAGGAGGCTCAATTCCAAGCCCTTGGAACTAAAGACATATATATCAAACTTATCACTCGAGCAATGGTTAAACCCATGGTTATGGCAGTTTTTCATGTGGAAAGTGGCTTAAGGAAAGATATTGAGCACTCTCATACCAATTATAAATATGAAACTACAATTAAAGAATTGTGGGAGTCTGAATGTGAAATAAGTAGTTGTGCAGAACATTAAATTTGTAGAGAATGCAATGATTAGACTATGATTAATAAAAGACGAAACATAAGGAATTGTGACAGTGTTGTCTGTGAACAAAATATGGGATGTTGAACTGGTCAATAGGATCCACGACCAAGCCAAGTTGCAACAACATGGGTGAAAACCATGGATCAATACCCATGGTAATGAAAAATATCAAAATATAAAGGTATATCATTGGTTGATTCAAGGGGAGGAAAGAAAGTAATCGATAGATCAAAAGATAATGAGGAGAAGAGTAAGAAAAGAGTATGAGTAGATTGAAATCTTTGTTAATGTGGAAGATAAACATCAAGGGTGATATGTATGTAGCAAATGCATTTTTCAGTAACAACAACTACTGGTATGACATAGAGTGAGAAAAAGAAGGAGCATAACATCAAATAAATCAAATTGTCACAAACTTCATTCAAATCAAAGATAAAGAGGGGATAGGTGTTCCATGCAAGAGGGAGCCTACAAAATCCTTGAGGATTGGTGTCTCTAGTAGGTTTGAGCCTGCAAAACCAAAAGGGATTAGGTGTCTCCTGCAAGTGGGCACTTACAAATTATGTAACTACAGGTTGGTGCCTACAATCATTATTTATATAAGAAACTATTTTTTGGTTTTCTCGCTATGTGGGTCTCCACATTAAACCTCTTGAGTTCTATGTGTTTTTTTGATTTTGTGAGATATTCTATTTATTTTCATAATTGAAAAAGAGACAAATCTTTAATAGTGTGAAGTAATAAGAATATTGATTCAACCCCCCACCACCCCACACCCCCCCCATACCAAGTATTCAATATGAAACACATCTTCAAATATTCACCCAACAAAAATAATTCCCTAATGAATTGTAATTATTGTTGTTGTTGTTGTTATTAGTACTGTTATCGTTGTGGGGGATAGCTAGGGATTGGCAACTAGAATATATAATCATTTTTGCCTCAAAGGATCACATAGTGCTACTGCCAAGAAAACCCCATATTGGTCAATATGATAACCCTCAAACCATACCAAGCAAGGCTGGCTAAGATTTAAATGAAGGTATGCAACATTATCACTAGGAGTCCCAACAGTTCGTGCTATCATGGATGTGAAATACTTTATGATTGTTATATAATATTGAAAAAATGTATTTATTTTATGAATAGTTACATTTATAATTTTAATTATTACTTACTATTATATGCTTATGTTGACATCGAATCTAAATACTATAACAAAAAAGGTGAAACATTGCACATATACGCATTACTTGTAATCTATGCAATAAGGAGAAATTTCTAAGGGTCTTAGTCACAATAAATTAGCCATTGTAGGATTTATCCTACAATTCAAATAAATTTAAAATGTAACTGAATCCAATATACCAAAATTTTCATGTGTTTATTCACTTTGTGACATGCATATTAATGTTCTAGCACAAACCATAAATATAAGGATCAACAAAGACATACATTTGTTTCACTAGTAGAATTTAGAAAAAAAATGTATTTGAATGTAACAATATAGAAGTTGCTACTAAAGAATAGATTTTAAATTTTGACAATAGTACAATTTTCTACAATAAAAAATTTACATAGTCATAAGAAAATGACTGAAAGAATACCATATACGTGGGAGAAATAAATAGTGCTAAACCAAAGAGCATTTCAACATCTACATAAAAGGTTCCCAAATATATAATTTAGTGGTAATGAACCCTTCATAAATTTTCCAAAACTAATAGGAGGAAGAGATACCAAATCAAGTGAAATATATTTGAATTAGTATTATATATACTCACTCATGTTTCTAACCCTTCACCCACAAAAACATTATGGGATGCACATATTTTTTTATTATTTCTCTTAAATTTTCTTATATAAAAGAAATTAATTATATAAGGATGTGGCCATTTGTTAAATTTTGATGAACTTAATTAATATTATATTTTCTCATGTATAAGAAATTAATTGTTACACATTATGAGGGTCAATATTTCCACAACAAAGCTCAAATAAATTAAAAGAAACACTCATTATAAGTTCTTCATATCATATCATATGGGGCAATATTTCTCCCAACCACTCAAATTAAACCTATTTGATTAATTGAAAATATATTATATTTTTCTATAATTATGATTATAGAGTTACTCAAATAAATCAATGGTTATTGGCAACTATTTAATTTGTATGTTTTACATATAAATTGTATTTATATGAAATGTGTGTATATGCATGCACACAAGATATGCCACATAAATAGGATGGTATTATCATTATATTCAAATTAAATGTTACATTGTAAATAAATAAATAATTCAATTATTAAATAATAATAATAATAATACATAAAATAAATAAATATAATATAATATATTTATAATTTTTGATATTAAAATTTATAAATTTTAAGCCCACATGGTGTAGAGAAGATAGTGACAAAGTGTTTTGTTAAGGCACTCTTTGGTGAAAATGTCACAAGTTCAAAACTTTGTGGGAAAAAATCAAGCCATGCTAAGGGATGGTGTGGCCCAGACCAAGTGCAATCCCCAGGTGATTTTGACGGCTTAGATGCCCCTAGGTCGCAACCACTTCAGCCACAAGTTAGGTGTGCCTATTATTTCAAGACCCACATTACCTAACAAACAAACAAAAAAATATAAATTTTAAAATATCTAAAATTTACATATGTCCATAACAATAATAAATCATATAAATTAGTTCAATATGTACCCAACTAAATCATACAAATTTATTGTATATAAACTCTCATCGTCTGACTTTATACTGTTATGCACATGAATACGTCTTCCAATCTACCATGAACCCACATTAAACCCAAAAAATACCAATGAGATGCATAATGCTTAGTAATAAGACACAAACATAGCTTAACATAACATTGGATTTCCCTAGTTTTCTTGTTTTAATAGTAATGAGAATTTTTATTAATAAAAATCTATGCTCATAACACACAACTAGTACAACAGAGTGACTATTACAAAGATAATTTCTTCCATGAATCTGAAAACAAAGGAGCTAAAACCATCCTCGACCCAAAAATTGAAGGGGGTGGAGAGATCCAATACTAGACTGTAAAGCTTCCACCTAGTGCTTCTTGAGAACATGAGTAGATTCATACATATTACTTGCATACGATGATGCAAAAACAAAACATTTATAGATTTAAGAGAAAGCAACCCATTTCTAGACCCACAAGAGGCAAAAAGAATTTTCGGCACTAGATTTTGGGGCTTTCTCACTTCGATCTTTCCCACTTCTTGTTAAAGCATGGAAAGAGCATCAATTATTTTTTAACACATTTGAATAGGAAGGAGAAGAAGAGGGGGTTTTAATCTCCTCCTTATCCTTTGTTCCGGCTTCTTCTTCTTTGTTTTCTATAAGAGGAATTTTATCAGTATCCTTGGACGAAGACTTTTCCTCAATAGATGAATTAATAAACTTTGAAGACACTTGATCTAGGACTGATTGATCAACTTAGTCCTCATCACCCATAAATTTTCCTCTGGGGACTTCAAAACTTCATATCGATTACTATAGGGAGGATGCTAATGAGATTCAAGCTTGCTAGAATGTGGTCTATTAGTAACATGCTTCTTGTGTTTCCATGTAACTAGTTTGCATGCTCCCTACTCATCATTACTATGAAATATGGAAGAGGATGATAAGAAAGTTGAGAAGTTGGAGCCTTAAGACAATTTTTTGCAAAGTGCCCATACTCATGAAAAAAATTACATTTAAAGGGAACTTGTTCATAATCTAGGTTCCAAGATGGGACCAACCATCCAAGTTAACTTGAATCACCTTAGGAAGGACTTTTGTAAAATCTATTTCAACGCAAATTCTGGCACAGGAGAATTTATTCTCCTCGACCATTGAACTAGAAATAAATTGGCCCAATTTATCTCTTATATCGTTGAAGATAACTTCACCCCAGCAAAGAAGTGGAATATATAGAAATCTAATCTACACTGATGCAGAAGAAATTTCCATTGTGGGATTCAAATCCAGAGACCAGTGAGTGAAAAACATTCATTTAACGCTGATGAAATAAGGCCTAAATTTGTATATGTGATCCCTATCTTCATTTCAAAAATAAAAGCATAACAATTGTTTCCATAGTAGAAAATACTAGTGAACTCATGATTTATCCAATTAATGGAATTTCATTCTAAAATAGAAGTATAGTAGGAAAAAGGCTGATGAACTTACCAATCAACCCTCTTACCTTCAATGTAGTCACGTTCTTCTTCACATAGGAGGAAAACCCCAAATATAGAGAGGGAATTGAATCTTCATCATTAACAAATCTTCTTGGGATACCCATTGAACAAGTATAGATCTCAACCACACAAGAACTAAAGAACACCACCATATCCTAGTTCAGCAGTAGGAAAAACCCCAATGAACCATGAACTCGTGGAATAGGAAAATAACACCCAAACTTATAGCAAACCAAGCCAGCTGAAAACTAAGACAAACCTTATTCAAATTTAAAAAAAAAAATAGATTTAAAAATTTGTGCCCAATCATAAATGAAACCCAGATGTAACCCTATTTCAATGGAAAAAATCCAAATCTACCATGAAGAATGAAAAAACAGCGCGCTCAGCCACAAAGAAAACCCCAGATCTATAGCAAAACAATCATCATGAGAGAAAGAACAAGGATGGCTAAGACGCCCTAGTCAGTTGCTCCTATGACGTCTTCAGCTCCATTCTCACATTTTAAAGTCTCATCTCTGCATCCCATCATTAGGTAATATTAAATGGGATCCTTTCTTTCGAGTTAATTTACCTCCATTCTTGATATGTGGTAGCTTGGCTTTCCCAAGTATTAACATTGGACATGATGAAGGTTTAACTTTCAGATTAATTACATGCATCATTTCTTTCAAAGGATTATAAATATCACTTACTATCAAAACATAAAGAAAAATGCATTATTTCTATTATATTTTTTCCAATCATATGCTCTATAAGTAAAACATCTGTTATAAAAAATAAAATAAAAATTTAATTGTTTTAAAATGTTTTGAAAATTCATATTTCATTTTAAATTATCAATCCTATAATATATATATATATATATATAATATATATAATATTATAATTAAAAAAAAAAGAAAAAACGCAACAAGCTAAACATAGAGCAAACAAATATTTAAAGTAATAACTATATTCAATATGGAAATAAAATTATAATGATGATACTTTATAACCATATTTATAAATTCATAATACACATGTGTAACCTTATCATAAATATATATTTTATAATTATTTCATCTGTCAAATAATTTTGGTATCTTGATATTATTCATAAATATGTGTTTCTCTTTCTCAAATATATATTTTTTAATTATTTAATTTATCAAATGTCTTGAATATTATAATGATAGAAAGAAAGAAGGAAGAAAGAAATTATTTTAACGTCCACGAGGCTAAAGATATCTTACTAGACAGATTTCTTCTTCATCCGTTTGATGTATTTGGCCCTTTTCTGTGAAGCTTCAAAATAAATGCTCCCAACTTCTTAACAAACCCCTCGCTAAATAGATTATCCCAAGAGCTAGTTGCCAGCATATCTGCATAATTTTCCTTGTAGTATTTGAAGGCCTCACATTCTAAAATGAAATTTTTTTCTGTTAACACTTTTCCGGAAGAACAAAAAATGCATACTCTTTCCTTCCACACTTATTTTCGCCTTTTCCAGTGCCCCGTTTCACAATGCAGTTGATGAGAATTAGTCCTTAACCAAGCAATAATAATTTTGGCTCTCCAAGGGATATTGGCCTCTATGTAGGCTTTTGGTTGATGACTATGAGTAGGATTAAACACTCCAATATAGTACCTTTTCTTTCTTCCTAGTGTCAGGGTCCTATAATAATGGGATTCATAATTTTGAATTGGATAGGATTAGTTTTGTGATATTGTACATACTTTTGCTTTCTGCAAAATGTTTTCCCATATTAAAAATAAAGAATGTAAAGAGGGTATGTCCTAAAATAAAAATCAGAGGACCAAAAGAAAAGGATCGAAAAAGGAAAATAAGATATGAACCCCACCAAAAGAGATAAAAAGTAGATTCTGAAAATGATACAAATTCAAATGCCACTACTTTTTACTTTGCCCTGCTAAAATAAGATTGTGTGTAGCTTGTCAAAAATGCAACAATCCATGATGGTCAAACAGTTTAATTTTGATTCATTCATGCTTTAAATTTCATGTTGATAGATAGAGAAGAAATATCTAGTCAAACTATTTAATCTTGGTAGATCAATAGTTAGGTAGAGAATAATAAGGAGCTCATCAGTTTAATCTGGGCCCTTGGAAGTTATAAGGTTAGAATCAAATAGTTTTCTTATCAAAGAAAAAGAAAGAAAGGGTCAGCAAGCTCAAATGCACCTAATAAATGAAGAGAAAATGCTAGGGTAGATAAAGGGTAGGTAGAAGAAGTTTTGAAATGCACAAGGTTGCTAGTTGAAATGCACCTTCATCATGATTAAATCCTATGTTTCATGTGCAGGAGGAACTATCAAAGGAAAGAGGACATTCACAAAAATTGTGTATTACTTTGGGTATTTACCCTAAAATGTTCTATATGATTTTAGGCTTAAATATTAAATCTCATTCACTAACTTCCCCTCATTTCACTCAACCCCTTACATGTCTAAATTTCCCTCCATTAGCTCTTCATTACCTTTCATTCACTAATTTCCCCTTCTTGATTCCAAAGGACCCTTCCCTCCTCATTTCCCCTTGTAAAAATAATCCTTTCCCTTCATTTTAACCCTTTTACCCTTTGTTTCACACTTTTCCCTAGACATACCCTTTAAAAATCATTTTCCCCTTATTAATTTCCCTTTTCCCTTAAAAACCCACTAAACCCCCTTATCTTATGTTATTTTCTAAAGTCTCGCTTTATGTATTTAACCCCCTACTTTAAATTCTCGACCCTCAATTAACCTTTGAAAATGTTTAACCCACCGCATTATTTATCCCCGGGCCCTGCCAACCACACCCCCACTCAGCCCTTACAACTCCGTCGCATGATAGCCCTCCGATCAAACACTCCTAGATCCGACGGCTCATATCCATATCACGTGCTCCCATCGTCTGATAGTTAAGATTTCAAAAGCACGCGAGATTCTCGGTTTTCTCTAGGCTCTTTTGCTACATGGCAGCCCACTTTATATCACGTGCTCTCAAAAAATACTACCCTCCACTCAAAAGCAGTGTGATATACCATAAAACCGCGACCCTCCCCCCATAAAAAGAAACCACCCGCTATTCATTTATTAATCCCGCATTCAAATTTAACTGTTGTTGGTTAAAAGCCAAAAAAAACACCTTTTCACTCTTTTCATTGTTATTTCGTTGCAAAGAGCCTTTGTTAACCAATTTTAACCCCTAAGAACTCTATTCAACCATTTAGCCCATTTGCAACCAAAACACGTGGCAGGCTCCATCTTGAAGCAACAGAAAGATCATTCAACCTTTAGAAACCTCCATTGCTACCATAGAACCCTATTTGCACACCTAATCGTCATTTTTCCAGGTATTCATGAAATAACGAGAACCACCCTCTACTTAAGCTCTGTAGAGTAATTAATAAAAGGTTAATTAATTAAATTAATTAAAAAATTGTGCCAAGATAAAAGAAACCCAATGTGCATTCAAAAACCCTTTTCTACACACTTTATTAACCCTTCCCACTATTCTAGAGCTCCTAACCCTACTCCTAAAGCTAGAGAAAGAGTAATTCAATAGAATAAACCAAATTATGGCTTCCCAAATAATTCTAAATGAGAAACCCCTGCAAACTCCTCACCTGTATGTTGACCACCTCCCATTGGCTGACAGAGATTTCCAAATTAAAGACAGTTTCCCCCAACCATCTATTGAAACTCCACTGCTGGAGTAAAGACAAATTCCTGAACCAAAATGATGACATTCATCTATGGGAATCAAATTTGCCCAAATACTTGTTCCCACAGGTATACCAATTCCCTGAAATCATCCATGTATGCCAAAACTGTTATATCCCAAGTGAAAGAACCATAGTCTCTCCCAACCAACAGATGTTTACAATCATTGCAGATTCAATAAACCAAATGTTGCAGATCTAGCCAAATCCAAATGAAACCCCATTTTCCATTTAAAACCTACTTGAACTCTACTTGAAGTTGGACCTTCCCAAGAGGACTCAAATCTTTTAGACTTTCATCCTATAAGAGTCTCATACTCCTATAGACAATCCTTTGTACTCTGCCACCATTTTCTCTGAGAGGGTCGGACAAATTGTGACCATGCTCTCTTGAATTCATGGATATACCACTGATGAGCATGTAGATGAGCCTATACTTTCTTTTCTCTCTATTTTTGGCCCAGACAAGCCTCTAGCTACAATTTTCAATTTTGCCCAGCTCTTGGCAAATAAATCCATGACCAATTGATCAGATTTCCAAATGAAAGAGTACTCAAATACTCTTCTGAATTGTTCCACATGTTCCTATATTTCCAGTCAGACAAGTTTCAAGTCAACATCCAAAAGATGGACATTAAGGGCCATCCCAGAAAAGTCACCTTTTGGACACCCTTAATCCAAAAGTATTCCACTATTTTTAGTTACAAAGAGTTCATTGATTCCTTTGTTCATCCATTTGTAAATATGCTAAGCAGTAGCATTCACCCTAGGATTGGTGATGAGATAAAAATAGTTTTGCAGTTGTCTAATAATAGTAGAATAGGAGACTGGTACCTATACCAGGAACACACGGAAATTAGAATATATGGATGCCATCTCACTCCTTATAAGCTTCCCAAATATATTCCCATGAGGATATTTTCATTAGAATATCTCAGGAAGATTATAAACTCAGATGATGTGAATTTCCTATCAGCTAGGAAGAAAACATAGTTCAAGATAAAAAAAACCAGCTTGGTCCTTTTATCTGTAATAATAGGAAGGTTGGAGAAGAAGCAGAGAAGTGTTTACAGGAAATTAAGTTTAGTAGAATTTTTAAATGGAAGTATGACCCTTTAGGAGTCGTAAACAAACTAAGGCTCAAATTCAAATTGAGCCCTTTCATGCATCAGTCTAGGGTAGACATTGAAAAATATGCCAACCAGTCATAGTGGTTGGAAAATTCCATGATAGATATGGAGAAACAGATGGATACTAGTTCCATTCTGCATACTCCAACCCTGTAGGAAAAGAGTACAAAAAGGACCAAGGAAGAAGGTTCTTGCTCAAGCATAAATACAACACATGATAGATTTGAAATCATGTACAGGAAAAATCCAAAGCTAAATCTTGTCAATGAGCAAGAAGAGCAAGCATAGATAGTTGGGGTAGTTGAGACACTTCAAATCATTGATAGAGAAACAGTGGTTAGAGAAAATACAACTCCAGTAGTTTCAGAGGAAATTCATCAACCTTCCACTTCTAATACCTAGAGTATTCAGAAACAGCTTAGCATAGAGGTCTCATCATCAAGCAAACCAGTCGATAAGAAAAATGACATAAGGGAGAAGTATAAAGAAATCAAATTAAGAAATGAGGCATTAAAATATGAAACATATGCCCAGTATTTCAAACAGACTCCTAGAAATCAGATTAATTTAATGTCAGCTTTTAACAATAAAACTGGTAAGATGCAAATAACCTTTTTGCAGCCTACAATCCAGCAAACTACAGGAAAATAGAATTTGAAGTTTTGGCTAGGGATGTCCTACCTATTGATCAAACTAAATTTCATAAGCAGGAAGGAGAGATGATCTACTCAACGATGACCAACAAGGCCATGAGTGTTCAGAAACTTCAAAATTCTCTAGACAACATCACCACACATTTTAGTCTAGAGAAAGCATCCTCACAAGCAAAGGATAACAGAATCAAGTCACTGAAAGACTTGGTTAATGAGATTGGATATAATCCAAATGACATCAAGGCTGCAGAAAATCTCATAAAGAAGAAAAATGAAGACATTGCTACACTGAAGAAGCAACTAAAGTTGCCTCCTTCTGAACATCGACAGACCAAGGAGGTTCTAGAAAGCCAAAGCCAGAAAGATGAAATGATGGACCTCATTCTCCAACTAAATGCTCAATTAAAAGAAATGGAGAATGAATGGGACAATTTAATACAGTTGAAACATGCCAACATTGAGGCAGCTACTGCTACTGCTATTCCTACAGTTACTACAACAATTCCTTCAACTTTGGTAGCTTCATTGGCCCCAACAACACCACTAACTACAACACTTCCAACTGCAACAACTACTACATTTGCAATAGGTTCAACAACAGTTGCAACTCATCCTAGTGATGAAGCAGCTAAACTGGTCAAAGCCATGGAGGATATGTCCATTCAGACCACTGAAATAAATAGACATAAGGAACAAATGAAAAGTATAGAGGATGAAAAGAAACTGGCTCAAATTATGCATAAGAATGAAGTTTAGAAGACAAACAAGTTGAATGAAAGATTATAGAACTTAGAGAAGGAGTTGAGACTCAAAGAGCCACTAGCCCAAGCAAAACAACTTTTATGGGCCAATATCATTGACTTAGTCAATGATATTTGGCCATCTATACAAGTGATATTTGAGAAAAATGATTTGGTCAAAGAGATTGGTGAGGCAATTCAAAGGGTTAGAGCCAAACTTGGAAATATGCTAGAAGAAGCCTCAAGAATAATCCAGTTCCTTAACTCAAAGAATAAATATGAATTGCAGGAACTTGGAATCGCTGATAGAACTGGGACCATACTAGAGGTTAAAAAGGTAATCACCAAAAGGAACCTAATGACACAACTTGAAGACAAGTCCGAACAATGGAGCTCGCAATAGGAAGGTTCATGGTGAAATTTGATGCTTTGAGGCAGAAAGGTATACCTAATCCACTGGTAATTAATGACAGATTAATGCCACATGAAGACTATGATAAGAGAATCAGAGAAGTGGTAAAGGAACAAGCCAGCAGTTCCTCCATGAAAGGGATGCCTATAGGAAAAGTCCTTTACTAGGCTTTTGAGAACCTCTTTTACCTCCAACATGAGGTAAAACATCTTTTTGTAAACAAGCCCACCTTTGTAAAATACACAGAATTTGATGAAGTCTACAGAAGAATGGTAAATATTAAGTTACCAGATACAGAGACTTGGGAAAATTTAAATGATTTACTATAAAAATGCAAGGTAAACAATGAATATAGAGCAGTGAAAGTAAAACAATAGATCATCTAAGTCAAAGAGTATCAGATGAAAGAGTATCAGTAAAAATCCAAGAGTAAAAGGACAACCAACATAGAGCAACAACAAAGGAGAAAAAGAAGCAAAAGATCAAAGCGTATAACAACAAATCAATAAAAGAAGGGACAACTAGCCTTTTAGTTTCCTAGGTGTCTCTATCTTCTTGCATGAATATATTTATTTTCCTTGAATAATTCCTAAAAATAGTTTAGGATATTTTGTAACTATTTTTTGCTTCATAATTCGAAGTATAGAGTATGGATTGTTTAACATTTCTATAGTTACATTGATTTGAAAACTTGAGGGTTTATTGTAAACATTTTCAAGTCAGCAGACTGGACTAAGTAATAAAGGCATTGCATTATAGGATTCATGTGTTGGGCCACTTCAGTGAAGTATCTTTCATTTGTCAAATTATTATTTTCTTAAGTATTTCACGAACATGCATGTGTTTCCAATTTGAATGAAATAACCGGAATTTTACTTCAAAATTTGTTTAAGTACACTCTGTATTAAACAATTATTCATTTAATGTTTTCTTCTGATATCTAGAGTAGGGAATTCTAAATTTCTCCCTAGTCTAAATTGACTTCTTTCATTTCCTTCATTATCCAGTGTGAGGAATCCTTGACTTCTCCTCGACCCCGATTGAAAAACCACTTCACCATCTAGCCTAAAAGATCTGAATTTACTCAGCTACCTTGCCCTATGAACACTATCTTTAGAACTTGATTCAGTCTTGTTTTCTTGACATTTGGACTCCATGGCCCAAAGATAAAAAGACATCTATCTATCCATCTAAATCAGTCATTCCACCACCAAACCAAATCAAAAACCAACCCAATCAAGCTTAAATAACTAGCCTAAAATCAATTAACTCAACAAAGTTAAATCATTAAGAGAGAGCCCTTTCTGAGCATTAGGAAGGCTAGATCCTGATCTCAAAAGTAGGTTTGTGGTTAACTCTATTATTTCTTTCATGACAACCCTAGGTAAATTTTAGAGTGATAACATAGTGGCGACCATATTGGGGAATTAGTCCTCAGTTTAATAAACCTTAAAGGAAATCCTAAAACTCATATTTTCACCTTAAGGCCATTTTAGGGTTGTTAAAATGTTTCATTAAAAAATTAAAAATTTCTGGCTTCCTAAAGAACATACTATACTAGGGCACATCCAGATCCAAAACCTGCTATAATTGTTGATAATCCAGACAAGATCTTGAGAAAAAAACAATAAATTAGAAAGTTAAGAAAGCATTAGTCTGTTAACCAAAGTAAATTCACTTCCTAAAGAGTTATCAAACTTAGAGGATCTTCAATTTGATTTATCATTTGAGCATTCATTGTTTTGTACCAAATTCGAAACTTCAGTCCATGATACTATAATAGACCCTTCTTTTATTCAATCTATTGAATCAAGAAGACTACTATACATCCTAATGTAGATCGACATCTTCTAGACACTTTTGACAAACTTGATGCTTTGACCTCAAATTTGATAAGACACATAGATGAAGCTTATTTTCAACAATCAGTTGAATTAGCTGCCCTAATTGTTGCTACTCCTAAACCTTCTACCATTCCTTCAGAATCTGTAAATTCATCTTTATTTAGCACCACCTCATCTATTATTTCCACTACACCTCATTCCACAGAATCATTCATCCCCAAGCTTCCTCTTTAGCCTAGAGTTTTATTTCCATCTGTAAATACTTCAAGTTCATCAGTAAGCCCTTTAAGTTCAATTGTAAGCCCTTCAAGTTCATCTTCAAGCACTACCACTTTACTTCCTAGCCAAGCTAGAATCTTAGCCATGGCTGCCAAATATGCGCCTTTAACCTTACCAACTCAAGTACATTCCATGCCCCAAGACTATCAGAGTAAAATTTTTTAGTTTGATGGCACTAGTCAATATACTGCATAGAAACATGTAAATAAAATGAATGATTAATTTGAATTACATGAAATTGATGAAGAAGATGTACAAACGAGATTATTTGCACAAAAACTAGCAGAAGATGTCAAGAAATGGTTTAAAGGTTTACTTGCTGGTCATATTGCCGATTTACCTGCTTTCCATAGACTGTTTATCAATAGATGGGAAAGAAAGAAAAATCCTTTACAAATATTAACTGAATATGAAAACATTAGAAGAGATTCTAATGAATCTATTCAACAGTATTATACTAGGTTTAACAGTATTTATAATGCAATCCCTGCAAATATCAAACCTCCACCAGACCTGGCACTAATCAAATTTCTTGATGGTTTTGACACTAACATGTCCTACCAAATGAGATAAAGAAACCCTCCAACTTTGGAACAAATGCAAAGTGATTCAGTTAGTGTAGAAGCTAACTTGTTGGCTAAAAGAGCTAGGATTAGAAATGAGAGGAGAGTTACCATTAAGGAGGAACCATCCACTTTAGATGTTAAGATAGATACTTTGGCTAAAGGTTTAGAAAAGTTATTTGATAGATTAAAAAATATGGAAAGAAAACCACAATGGGATAATCGACAACAAGGTCCTCAAATAAGAAATCCAAACTTTAGGAAGAATCCCAATACTGGTAAGCCTAGAGAAAGACCACCAGATCAATAGATTAGACCACCTTTCCAAGAAAACTACGCTAAAAGTTCTCACCAAAATGAAGAAGATCAAGAAAAACAGATTAACTTAATGGGAATAAATGATGGTAATACTATTTTTCTTACTCAAGAAGAACAAGAATTATGCATGTTACAACAATTACAGTTGCAATCTGAGAGTCCTTTGATTATAAACAAGGTTATGAGTTTGCCATTAATGAAGCTCATAAGCAATATAACCTTAGGAGTAGGAAAAACACAGAATCCCCTACTAATAAAACTTTCCAAAATCAGACCAAGAAAATAGTAGGAGCTCCTACAACTAAAGTGTTGCAAATTCTCTCAAGAGAAACCCAAAAAACTTTCACTCCAAAGATTGTAGCCAGTTCAAAAATTGTAGACATCACAGATACTACTGTCAAAACTTCAGCTGATATTCAAAAATCAACTACTTTGAAAACTTCAAAGGATGACCAAAAATCAACTGATCCTCAAGCTTCAAAAGCTATCCAGATTTCAACTGCTTCCCAAACTATTCCAAATCAAAGAATTCAAAATAGTAAAACAGTAGACACCCAAACACAAACTAAATTAACACTGAAGATAAAAGAGAGAAAACTATGCAAACTCCAATGGCCAAGGAGGAATTCATTCAGTTAGGCAAATCACAGTCTCCATTTAATATCCAAAATGAAATTGCCAAATTAAAAATATCAGTTCCTTTAACAGAATTGATAAGAAATGATTCCTACAAAGCCCAAATCATTGGAACACTAAATATAGATGAAGGAGAAGACTATGCTAATTTAATGATGACCAACCAGAATTAATCTTTGGTCCTGAGGTAAATGGTAAACATGAATAAAGTTGTATTCCTCCATCCTACATTAGTTTTACTATTCATGATCAAATCTTACACAATGTTATATTAGATTCAAGAGAATCTCACAATTTAATGCCAAAAGAAATCATGGAGATGCTGGATTTAGATATAACCAGGCCATAAAAAGATATTTTCTCTTTTGATTCTAGTAAAGTTAAGTGCATGGGCCTAATAAAAGACTTGTGTGTTACTCTAGCTCAATACCTAGGTAAAAGTATTGTCATGGATATTGTAGTTGCTAATATCCCTCCAAAGTATGGAAAGCTATTGTCTCACTCATGGGGAGAAAAATTGCAGGGATCTCTACAATTAGACATGTCTTATGCCACAATTTCAGTATTTGGTCAGCCCAAAAATATTTATATAGAAACTTTAATGAAATACATGGTCAGTAGTACAGATAAACCATAGAACTATCCTATTTATTCTATACATTATGATATGGATTCTTTCATTTTATGTAATTCAGACACTAGAAAAGACAATAACACAGTTGTAAACCAAGAACATAAAGAACCTAGCAGCGATAATATATTTCATGAATCTAGGTGGCACTTAGACTTTGATGGTTCAGTGAACAGATTAGGAGCAGGTGGAGGAGTTTGGATTCATAAAATGGAAAATAATCATTATGAAGGTCATGCCTTTAGATTAAACTTTAAATGAACAAATAACATGGAAGAGTATGAAGCTTTAATATTAGGATTGCAAATTGTAAGAAATGTTGGAGCCAAGAGAGTTTCTATCATGGGAGACACGGAATTAATCATAAAACAAATTAAAGGAGAGTATTATGTGAATAATCCTAGGCTTAGCCAATATAGAGAAATTGTTCTAGATCTGATTAAAGAACTTCTTGAAATTGATTTTGTTATTATTCCTAGGAAACAGAACATGCAAGCTCACAGTTTGGCTACTTTTGCTAGCAC